>CM053026.1:461602558-461862775 GCA_028564925.1 Lithobates sylvaticus | reverse complement strand
ACATGGAAAATGATTATTTTTATTGTGTACATCAAAAAATGGTACAAAATTTGTAAAATGACACTATTATTCAAACCCCCCCCCCCCCCCCAGTGTCTTGATCACCCCAGTAGAAGAATACACCTAACGTGCATAATAAACAAAAAAATGTGCACACATAAACATCCGGAAGTCCTATGATGAGTCCTATGAGCACAACAGTTCTCCAACACAGACCTAGGGTCTGATGTATATCATTCATAAAAAATAATCAAAAGTAATAAGCTGGAGTTGCTTTGCATTCATGTCCTAAAATGAGCTCAAGCAATAACGCCTACTCTTAATATTCCAATGGACATATTGTAGTAAATTGCAAGACTAACGGCAATAAGCTGTTTTCTCTCCGAAAAAGGAAGATAGGTAGATAGGTGTTATAAAAACCGTCATGTCAGACAGCCTACTGGTGTGCGCCGACGCGGGTGCGGGCTTGCGTGCGCGCGGGTGCATGCGTCCGGGGGCGCGCGGTGATTTGCGTGCACCTGTGCGCGCTGTTGGCGCCAACCAGCCTATTTAATCAGGCAGCACCTGTTGGCCAGTGCTGCCTGATCTTCAGCTTCCCAGAGACCTTGCTCTTGTGTTTGAATCCTGTTTATACCTTGTCTGATCCTGTGACCCGGCTTACCCTTTAGAATTCCTGGACCTCTGCCTGCCTGACGATTCTTCTGCCTGCTCCTCTGTACCTCGCCATCTGAACGCTGCCGAACCCTGCATGTATCCGGATTACCCCACTTTGTGCTGAGTGACCTGTGCCTGCTTTCAATACCGCACCTTCTCCCCAGTGAACCTTTACTATCTGCATCCGGGACTCTTTAACTATCTCTCCTGCCCAGTGCATCAACATATCTGGACTTTACCACACCACCTGGATATCCTGCATATCTATACCCATCTTGCCACCAGTGGAATCACTATCTGTGTACCCTGCATATCTGTACCCCATCTTTCCACCAGTGGACTTTCACCACCAACTCCCGGAAACCCTGCACCAGGCTCTCATTGGAATAATTTGAAATGCAAATTGGATCACATCAGTATCTGACCTCAAAAATACTCTTTTAACTATAATGGGCAAACATTCCAATAGACACTACAAAGTCTTGTGGAAAGTCTCGCCAGAAGTGCTGTGGCTGTTATAGCAATAAAAAAGGGGGGCTCCATAATAATGCCCTGATCCCCATTATTTTGGAATGGGATGCGGAGCTCTTAGAGGGGTTATGACCATATAATGTATGGCCCAAAGTTTGTGCTTGTTATATCAATTTAGAACAAAAGTTTATTCTGTTGGGTGATTTGTGATTTGTGTCCAAGTAGAGCAGGGGTCTCATTCTATCCTCATTATTGGGGTTGAGTTATTAAAGGAGAAGTCCAGGCAAAACCTAACTAACACTAAACCTGCTCTGTGCCACATTCTAAACCTAATCTATCTAACCTTGTAAAGCAAAAATCACTGTACTTACCTATCCTGCAGCCGATCCGGTCCGGTCCCAGCATCAGCTGTCAGCTACAGCTTTGCTGTGTAGGGGGTGCAAGAGATGCATCCGACAATGGAAGCCCCATAGTAAGTCTATCGGTGACGTCATTCCTATTCATTTCACAGCCGTTGTTGGTCCTCTCCTGCACACAGCATCTGCTGCTTGAGACCAGCCCGGTTTGGGTGCAGAGTAGGTAAGTACAGCGAGTTTTGCTTTACTGGATTCGATAGGTTAGGCTTAGAATGTGGCACAGAGCGGGTTTAGCGTTAGTTAGGATTTGTCTGGACTTCTCCTTTAAGGAAGTTGAGAGTCTTTATTCAATAAATTCTCCCTGTTTACTTTGAACTTGAAATAAATAATAAATGAATTTGCTTTTCACATTATTGGGCAATTTAAGTGAATTTTCACAAATTTTTTTCAGTGAAGATTCTAGCTTCTTTAGTATATGAGCCTCGGCATCTTACATTGTATATCAGTAATTCTGTTTTTATCCTATTATGTGTGCATTACAAGCTGATGGATTCGACTGGAGTTGTATTCTACTTAGCATGTAGAATTGTGCATGTGATGACCACACTGATCTAACTTTATAAACCATTAAAGTACAACTAACTTTTTTTAAATTTTTGGATAGAGTGGAGAGGGATTAGAACACCTGTCAGTTTTTATTGCTGTCTGTGCCCCCATTAGGGAGATTTGCCCTCTCTATTTGTCCTGTTTACCTTTATCATTGAAATTGAAAGTAAAAGAAAAACCCAAATTTTGTGTTGTCCCCAGAAAAGTAATACAGGGAAAATCTTCCAATGAGAACACTAGTTCTGGTGACCTGGGGGTCCCCAAGGAATTCCCTTAATTTGCAGGGATTTTCTCTCACTTCCTGTTTGGCTGTTATACCGGAGGAGCGGGAGGGGACGTCCTCCCTCCTGCCGCCTTGCGCCGCTCTTACCGGGCCTCCTGTTCCATCGGGAGGCCCGATCTAACATCCGCCGCTTCCGGCGGCTAGTGAGGGACTGGAACGAAGCCGGAAACGGCTTGGTTCCAGTCTCCTTGATGTAAACATGGAAGCCACGTCACAACTTCACTTCCTGTTTACTCGGCTGCCAATGGTGCCGAATTTAAAAAAGTACACAGTATTCAGATACACCGTTTTTGGTGATCTGAATACTTTGAAGTGCAAAGGAGGGATTTGGGGTATTTTAGACCCCCGATCCCTCCATAAAGAGTACCAGTCACCACCTATTACTGTCACAAGGGATGTTTACATTCCTTGTGACAGCAATAAAAGTGATCACATTTTTTTTTTTTAAAAAACACAATTGAATTATCTAAAATTAAATAAAATAAATAAGAAAAAAAATTTATAATTTTAAAGCGCCCCCTCCCCTGCGAGCTCGCGCAGCAAAAAAAACGCATACGGAAGTCGCGCCCGCATATGTAAACGGTGTCCTCCTCCGTAACTCTAACCTGGTAACCGTAAAACATTTTTAAAGCTTCGCCTTTGGAGATTTTTAGGTACCGTAGTTTGTCGCCATTCCACGAGTGCGTGAAATTATAAAGCGTGACATGTTTGGTATCTATTTACTCGGCGTAACATCATCTTTCACATTATACAAAAAAATTGGGCTAATTTTACTGTTTCATTTTTTTTAAATTCATGAAAGTATCTTTTTCCCAAAAAGTTGCACTTAAAACACTGCTGCACAAATACTGTGTGACATAAAATATTGCAACAATCGCCGTTTTATTCTCTAGAGTCTATGCTAAAAATATATATATATATATAATGTTTGGGGGTTCTAAGTCATTTTCTAGCAAAAAATACGGATTTTAACTTGTAAACACCAAATGTCAGAAATAGGCTTAGACATGAAAGGGTTAAGGGAAATTGCTGCAATGGAACATAGATGGCGAAAAAAAGCTGATGATTTTAATCACCCCTGCCCTTGTTTAATGGGTTGTCTCATTGATGTAAACTGATACATTCTGCTGGAGAGCTTGAGCTTGTGAAAAAGAACAGACTTACTGGCTGGACCACCAGATAAATATAGAAAAAAGAAAGCCTAAAAAAGGAAATCAATACAGTCATCACATCTAAGAGTTGCAATATAATAAATGTTTTTTGCTTTTGGAATTTGGGTGTTTGCTTTAAATTCTCCAGAAATGCTTACAAACTGAGTACATAGAAGCATGAAATAGAAACCTGAATTTAATTGGGTGTATAGAAAATGGTACCACAATGGTTCATGATAAAGAAGTCTGGAGATCACATAACTCCTTGCATTATTTATGCCCTGGGAAACTGCCATCAGACTGTATCATTTTGTTATGCAACTGACTTTTTCTCTAGTAATATTTTACATTGCCTCCATGTCTCCAAACCTATTTTAGTCCATTGGTCTTTATTAATTCTTCCATTCTTTTCTTGATCTTTGCCTTATTTTTTAAAGTAATCTCTTTATTTACTGTTAACCTATTTTGGACTATGACTCTACCACTTTATAGAGCAAATTTACAATTTTTAAAATTATTGGGGTTTTGAAAAAGCTGGTGGATTTCTGAGTTATTTAAATGCAAAATGTTGTGTGAATTGTTTATTTTACTACATGAGTTGTTATTTTGTGATAAATTACAACATGACTTGTATTTTATGAAAAATTTAAAAATATTCCTGTACTAAATTTCTAATTGTAGTAATCTGTTCAGAACATCGATTCACTTTTTTATATAACATTTTTAGTTCATTTTCCAAATGTTTTTTTATATGCTTAAAACAATGATAATTTATTGTGCTTCTATGATTATGGGCTTTGAGTGGGTGATATATGTATTTTTAATCTTTAGCTCTTTTGATCAAATTTTTTGGAACATTCAATTCCTTTTTATAATCTGTGCTGTCACAAGTGCTCTCTATAAAAAGTTTCCAAAGTTACCTCAGGTCTTTTAGAACCCCAAAAAATTCTCCTGAATGCCACAGCTTATAAAAAAAACGAAACTTTGTAACGATTTTAAAAGCAAATGCTGGATAGTTTCTTTTCTTTTGAAGTAGTCATTTCCTGTTTTACGACAAAGGTGCCTAAACACATGATTTAAACAGTTTTAGCACATTTGTTAAGCCTACTATTCACTAGATAGTTATGTAATATGTTTACTATAATATATATTCAATATATTTCACATTTTAAGCTTTCCGCCCTCCTATGCTCAACACCTCTCTGCGCTACTTGGGTGTGTGTGCTTACAATATTTGGGGTAATAAGTGATGTAGACCCCGGATAGTAATGTAATGGGCAAATATATAAATAAATAAATAAATATATATTGTGTAAGAGAATAAAAAAATAATTTATAAACAAAAATAAATAAATATTACGTGTAGCACTGTGTGTACTAAATTATAAATAAATATATATGTGAATAAATAAATAAATAAATATTAGGTGTAGAACTGTGTGTACTAAATTATAAATAAATAAATAGATATAAAAAGTAATAAATGTGGTTACAAAAATTGATTTCAGTGGTGTACTAAAATACAATTTATAGCAGCTGCTTAAAATAACAGTAAAATTGGAGTGATATAAATAAAGGATTAGACACCCAAATGCTCTATGGCTGTGTCCATCCAATACTTATAGCAGCGCTAGGTGATGGTTTTTCAACTTGATTTGAAAAAATTGTGCATATATATATAAACATTTGGTGTATATATAAATACAAAATATATAAAATAAATTAAAATAAAAATAAAAAATCAAAATGACTAAAAGGGGTAAAGGAAAGTGCACCTTTAAAATACACCTTACACAGTAAAGAAAGATCACCTTTACATTACGCCTTAAAGTGCTAAGTGCATAAATTGATAAGTCAAAAGTGCACGTGAACAAATAAATAAATAAATAAACGAATTGGATCGATAAATGGATTGCACTGCGTGTTTTCATCAAAAAAAGAGTCCGCGTGAAAAACAAACGATCCTCCAATCTGATGGATCAGCAATATGGCGAAAGTGACAGTTCAAATAAACATGCGACAATTGGTTCTGTGTTGATTTTCCGTGAGTGATCCAAAACTTCCACCTTAGGTGACACCGTGTTAAAGGGTTTAACCCCTTTTGGGGGTACACTCACCAGAAGTATACTTAAAATACGCCTGTAGTATTAGACCACGAGGACCTTCTCCACCAACATCAGCTACAGAATTCACCCGCATATGGATACCTCCAGCACACCAGCCTCCTTCTCCAGTGTTATATCCCCCTCAGCGCGGTTATTTAAAGTTGTGCATGCAAATAAACAAGGGGCCACATAGCGTAATATTGCTAAAAATTTGTTTATTGAAACAATTTTTCCCCTAAACAAAGAACTTCCCCCTAGTGGGTTAAGCGTACCAGAAATGGTTAAAATTACAGCATTTGGATAAATGTATAAACGGTACTGTGCCTGCTCAATAGCGCCGGATGCGGAGCCTTTCCAATTCCCTGAGAGAGAGAGAGAGTGGCGTCTTTCCTGTCCGGACCCGCTGAAGCGCACCGTGGACCGCAAACGTATGACGTCACTTCCTGTTGACCTACGCCCTGACGCGTTTCGTCATTTCCGACTTCTTCTCGAGGGCGTAGGTCACCAGGCAGGAAGTGAGGTATAAATACACTGGGGGCTGAGGAAGACATCCAATCAGGAGGTGGATCTGTACCGCAATGGGCGCCGACATTATGGAGCCCTGTAGTCAGCGCTAGAGGCCCACCGCGGACAGTCCCAGCATGATGGAACCTCACCGTCAGTGTAGTTTTAACAACAAATCTTACATTCTATATTCCAAAATACATATCTATGCCAGCCATACCCTGTAGCATAAGAAGTAAACCACATTAATACTGGGCATTTACATCATGCAGACCGGGTTATGTGGATGACTCATGAATCCCAATCATCCCTAATTTGAGCGTGTGCTGTGGGGACGTATAGATACACGTCGAATCAGCTGACAGTATTTATGTGTATTCATACATTAACTTTATTGGTTGTTATCTGTATGTATTTTCAGATGGAAAATTAATATGGATGTGCCTGAAGTCACCCAGATTACCCTGTTCTGCACATCTTATGCGATGTCATAGGAACATGAACACACTGTGCAACTGGGTTATGTTGTCCATACTAGATAAAGAAATTTAGAAAATATAGAAAAAAATATAGAAAAAAAGGGAGCGTACCGGCAACCATCATGTTGGTGCAGATCGTTATATATGTAAATGTTAGAATTTTGAACATGGCGCACCAACAACAAAATGTTAGTGCGGACCACTCTACAAACAAAAAAAAAAAAAAAACTTATAATTGTATATATCATATTTGATGCACTACAGGTATGACAACTGCTGTGTGCATGACATTAAAATAGATCGATTTAAAGTGCAAATATTATATACTCATAAAATTAACTTAAAATTATATTAAATTAATTTCTTACATCAATAAAAACGCGATGTTATATAAACATTCTGGTTTATGGATTAATAGAGCTCCGTAAAAAAGAGAGTATAATTAAAATATGTTTAAAATATATTTAAAATATATCTAAAATCTATTTAAAAGTGGGCAAGGACGTATTGTATGCAATTGATGATAAGTTAAAAAGAGGGGGGCCATACATTGGGCCATAAGTTTAAGCCATGGAGCCATATATGTAAGTGATAGTATATATGGGGATGATCCTATGTTTAAACAAAGATCAACATAAGACCCCATCTGTGGTGGTAAAATACCACGTAATAAAGTACCATCTAGGACCCCATCTGTGGCGGTGGATTACCACATAATATTGTTTTCTAACATTATGTGGTTAATGTTAATATTCCTTTAACATCCATGTACAATCAGGACAAGAGCATGACAAACAATCTGAAATATACCTCATGGGAGCTGTGAAATATACAACATGGGAGGTGTATTGGGCCTCCTAGGTGTGCGGATTGTAGGGTGGATGTATGTGGTTTGGTGTACAGTTATGTATCGCTTATGAAGCAGTTTATATCTAACTCTATATTTAGACCTTTTGGAGAGAGTACATCCACCGAATAAATCCATTGGGTCTCCCGTTTTGACAGCTCACGCACCATATGTATGCCCCTCCAATGGGGTAATACTTGCTCAATGCCCCAAAATTGTAACCCTTTGGGGTCCATATCATGTTTCATTTTAAAATGTAATGAGACATTGTGATCTCTAAAACCAATTTTTATATTGTGTATATGTTCCGCTATGCGTACTCTTAGTTGTCTCTTTGTACGACCTATATAGATGAGACCGCATGGGCATTTTAGAGCGTACACCACATGAGTGCTATTGCACGTGATAAACTGCTTAATTGCAAAGCTATTGTTATTTGATGTGGATGTAAAATTTTCCAATTTTCTAATCGGGTGGGCCACCTCTCGACAGGCCTTGCATTTCCTACACGAGAAAAAAACATTTTGATCCCAAAATGTGGGTGGTTTTTCGGGAGGATCGATAACCTTTTTCACTATTTTGTCTCCAAAGTTAGGCGCTTTTCTGTAAATAAATTGCGGGACTGTAGGTAAAGCAGTCATCAGTTTCTTGTCTAAGAGTAAAATGTGCCAATGTTTTTTAAAAATCCGTTCAACTTCCTCATACTGGCCATGAAAGCCAGATATGAATGACCACTCTAAATTGTGTTTTTTTTGGTGCTGCCAATTCCTTATTCTTCTCTTCCATTATTGAGGCTCTTGGTATTTGATTGACTTCTTCGACAATTTTCTGCAGTTTTTTAGGGTTGTAGCCTCTCACTTCAAACCTCTCTGTTAGAATTTTTGATTGCTCGATGTATTGTGTGTCCTCAGAGCAGTTTCGTCTTACCCGCATTATTTGACCCTTAGGAATGTTTTTTAACCACAATGGGTGATGGGCGCTTGTTGTTGGTAAATAACTGTTGCGGTCAGTCTTCTTAAAATATACTTTCGTTTCCAATAAGTTATTTTTGTGATAGACTGTGACGTCTAAAAAATTAATTTCATTAAAATCCCAAACAGATGTTAGTTTGATGTTATTCTTATTATTGTTCAAGTCTTCCAAAAAACTCTCCAAGCTAAAATGGGATCCTGCCCAGATAAAAAACAGATCGTCGATAAAACGCTTATAAAATAACAATTCAGGTCGCCGGTTATTAAAAATAATCTTATCCTCCCATTCAGCCATGAATAAATTTGCAATACTTGGGGCGAACTTAGCCCCCATGGCTACTCCTCTCTGTTGGGTGTAAAAATTGCCTCCATACCAAAAGTAGTTGTGCGATAAGCAAAAATCCAGAGCGTTTCTTAAAAATACCTTTTGATTAAAAACCAAGTCCTCTCGTTTGCTCAATGCCCAATTCAGGGCTAGCAGAGCATCATCATGTTGTATGATGGAGTATAATGAGGAGACATCTGCCGTTACGAGAATGATTTGTTCTGTATTTTCCAGGTTTACTTCCTGTAGGGTGTTCAGGAAGTTTTTCGTGTCCCTTTGGTATGATTTTGTTTCTCTTACGCTTTTTTGTAGGTAGGTATCAAGATATTGACCTAATCTGGACGACACAGATTCTATGCTATTGACAATAGATCTTGCGGGCGGGTTGCTTGGATCCTTATGGATTTTTGGAAGAGTATAAAGTGTAGGTACACGACTACTTGTGGGCAATAAATATCTCTTTTCCTTGCTGGATAGCACTCCTGTACGTGAGCCCATCTCTATCAAATTTTCTAGATGTTCTCTATAGTGTTGAGTGGGGTCCTTTTTGAGTGTGTTATAAGTTTCTTTATCTGATAACATCTCCTCAATCTGTCTGTGATAGAAGTCTTTCGTGAGTAAGACTACCCCTCCGCCTTTGTCAGCTGGTCTAACTATTACATCTTTGCGCTGTTCCAGGAGTTTTATGCCCTCTTCCACGTGTTTCACGTTCAGTTCCTTTTTAGGTTTCAGAGTCTCAAGGTCGTGTAGTACTAATCCTTTAAATACCTCTACATGGTGGTTGGGGTTGTTGGGTGGATTGAATAGAGACTTATTTTTCAATCCACTGTTAATGATTGTTGGCTTCTCATTGACGGATGTTTGTTTTGCACTGCTTGTTATTTCGTTATTTATGGCATTACCCAGGAAATATTTTTTTATATTTAATTTTCTGATATATTTGTGAATGTCTATATAGACACTAAATTTGTTGATTGGCTTTCTCAGACCACATTTTAGCCCCAAATTTAAAATATTCAGCTCTTTATGGGTCAGAGTAGCTTGTGTTAAATTAAAAATACCTCCTACTCCGACCCTCTTCTTCTTTTGTTGGATTTTGGTTCCTGCCCTGCACCCTCTGTATTGTCTTTTTTTGGTGGTAGTGGTATATACTCTTTGGGTTTTCGTTGATAGTCCTCTATTTGGTTGTATTCTCTGTATTGTTCCTGCGTCGGCGGATTCCTTGAAAATTGTGGAGGGTTCCTTGGGTAGTGGGGGGGTTGGGCCTGCATCGGAGGACGTCCCCTGTGTGGGGGATATCCCCGGCCCCTTTGTTGCCCCCCTCGGCCTCTCCCTAAAAAAGGACGCGGTAATGGACGGCCTCTCCCTAAAAAAGGACGCGGTAATGGACGAGAATCATATTCATCCTCATAATGATATAAGGGTTGAAATCTATTTTGTGTTACTATCCCTTGTGGTTGTTGTTGGATCCTTTGGTTATTGCCTCTTACTCCCTTATTCTTCCCTTTCCCTCTGTGTATTGGGGTTGAATAGTAGTTTGGGGTGTTTATGTACGAGTTATCCTCATACTGATCCCTTTCTTCTATCCATGTCGGGTTGGGTATTGGAGCTGGATTAGGGTTTTTTGGGCGTGCGGTTGTGGCACCCCTAGGTTCATCCCTAATAGGGTTTACACTGTCTGGTGCCTGTTGCCAGGAATATATTTTGTTATTTTTAAAATCGTCAAAATCTTTGTGGTATTTTTAGATTTTTTTTCTTTTGAGTGTCCTTGTCCACTTTTTCGAGTCTTTTTTGTACTTTTAAATTAAATTCTATAATCTGTTGTGACTCCTTGATGGGGTCCAACTGGAGTTTTAATTCATTGATTTTTGTTTGTATATTAGCCATTTTCCGTTTTTTCCTTTGGAGGGGCATACACATGGTGCGTGAGCTGTCAAAACGGGAGACCCAATGGATTTATTCGGTGGATGTACTCTCTCCAAAAGGTCTAAATATAGAGTTAGACATAAACTGCTTCATAAGCGATACATAACTGTACACCAAACCACATACATCCACCCTACAATCCGCACACCTAGGAGGCCCAATACACCTCCCAGGTTATACATTTCACAAGCTCCCATGAGGTATATTTCGGATTGTTTGTCATGCTCTTGTCCTGATTGTACATGGATGTTAAAGGAATATTAACATTAACCGCATAATGTTAGAAAATAATATTGCGTGGTAATCCGCCGCTACAGATGGGGTCCTAGATGGTACTCTATTATGTGGTATTTTACTACCACAGATGGGGCCTGATAGTGTATATAGTGTATATGGGATCATTCCCATGTACACTATCACCCACATATATTGCTCCATGGCTTAAACCTATGGCCCAATGTATGGCCCCCTCTTTTTAACTTATCATCAATTGCATACAATACGTCCTTGCCCACTTTTAAATATATTTTAATTTTTTAAATATTTTTAAATAATTTTAAATTATTTTAATCAATTTTATTATATTGCAAACATATTTATTATACTCTCTTTTATATACGTTTTTATTAATGGAAGAAATTAAATTAATATAATTTTAAGTTAATTTTATGAGTATATAAATAGTTGCACTTTAAATGTATCCATTTTAATGTCATGCACACAGCAGTTGTCATACCTGTAGTGCATCAAATATGATCTATATAATTATAAATTTTTTAAAAAATTTTTTTTTGTTTGTAGTGTGGTCCGCACTAACATTTTGTTGTTGGTGCGCCATGTTCAAAATTCTAGTATTTATATATACAACGACCTGCACCAAGATGATTGTTGCCGGCAAACCCCCCCCGCCCCCTTTTTTTTTCTATATTTTTTTCTATATTTTCTAAATTTCTTTATCTAGTATGGACAACATAACCCAGCTGCACAGTATGTTCATGTTCCTATGACATCATATTAGATGTGCAGAACAGGGTAATTTGGGTGACTTCAGGCACATCCATATTAATTTTCCATCTGAAAATACATACAGATAACAACCAATAAAGTCCATGTATGAATACACATAAATACTGTCAGCTGATTCGACGTGTATTTATACACACGTCCCTACAGCACACTCTCAAATCAGGGATGATTGGGATTCACGAGTCATCCACATAACCCGGTCTGCATGATGTAAATGCCCAGTATTAATGTGGTTTACTTCTTATGCTACAGGGTATGGCTGGCATAGATATGTATTTTGGAATATAGAATGTAAGATTTGTTGTTAAACTACACTGACGGTGAGGTTCCATCATGCTGGGACTGTTCGCGGTGGGCCTCTAGCGCTGACTACAGGGCTCCATAATGTCGGCGCCCATTGCGGTACAGATCCACCTCCTGATTGGATGTCTTCCTCAGCCCCCAGTGTATTTATACTTCACTTCCTGCCTGGTGACCTACGCCCTCGAGAAGAAGTCGGAAATGACGAAACGCGTCAGGGCGTAGGTCAACAGGAAGTGACGTCATACGTTTGCGGTCCACGGTGCGCTCCAGCGGGTCCGGACAGGAAGGACACCACTCTCTCTCTCTCAGGGAATTGGAAAGGCTCCACATCCGGCGCTAGTGAGCAGGCACAGTACCGTTCATACATTTATCCAAATGCTGATATTTTAACCATTTCTGGTACGCTTAACCCACTAGGGGGAAGTTCTTTGTTTAGGGGAAAAATAGTTTTAATAAACAAATTTTTAGCAATATTACGCTATGTGGCCCCTTGTTTATTTGCATGCACAACTTTAAATAACCGCGCTGAGGGGGATATAACACTGGAGAAGGAGGCTGGTGTGCTGGAGGTATCCATGCGCGGGTGAATTCTGTAGCTGATGCTGGTGGAGAAGGTCCTCGGGGTATAATACTACAGGCGTATTTTAAGTATACTTCTGGTGAGTGTACCCCCAAAAGGGGTTAATCCCTTTAACACGGTGTCACCTAAGGTGGAAGTTTTGGATCACTCACGGAAAATCAACACAGAACCAATTGTCGCATGTTTATTTGAACTGTCACTTTCGCCATATTGCTGATCCATCAGATTGGAGGATCGTTTGTTTTTCACGCGGACTCTTTTTTTGATGAAAACACGCAGTGCAATCCATATATCGATCAAACTCATTTATTTATTTGTTCACGTGCACTTTTGACTTATCAATTTATGCACTCAGCGCTTTAAGGCGTAATGTAAAGGTGATCTTTCTTTACTGTGTAAGGTGTATTTTAAAGGTGCACTTTCCTTTACCCCTTTTAGTCATTTTTATTTTTTATTTTTATTTTTATTTATTTTATATATTTTGTATTTATATATACACCAAATGTTTATATATATGCACAATTTTTTCAAATCAAGTTGAAAAACCATCACCTAGCGCTGCTTTTTTTAGGCTTTATTTATTTTTTGATTGTTTATTTTAATTTGTATATTTATTTTATATTTTGTATTTATATATACACCAAACGTTTATATATATGCACAATTTTTTCAAATCAAGTTGAAAAATTATCACCTAGCGCTGCTATAAGTATTGGATAGACACAGCCACAGAGCATTCAGGTGTCTAACCCTTTATTTATATCCTCCTGTGAGTGAGTCCCACAGAATAGTCCGTTCAACACACCAAAGTGTGTGATTGCAGTCTGTGGTACAAAGTCTTTGAGAGCAGGTTCCAGGACCCTCAACAGGCCCTGTGCAAAGGGACACTCCCAGAAAACATGCAAAGCAGTTTCCTCCTGGATGATGCAAAAGGGGCAGTGTCTGTATCTGCACAGGTTTCTGGCATGCATGAATGTCCTGAGTGGCAACCCCTCTTGGATTGCCATCCATGCCAGATCTTTGTGCCTGTTGGTGAGTCTCTTTGAAGAAACATTCCTCCAGACCACTTTGCAAGTGGCTGAAGGGAGGCCTGGAATAGTCTTGACAATGTCCGATGCTCTGATCAACTTGTGGATAGAGTTTGGCTTCCACAAGTCAGGTTTCACTCCATGTAGCCCCAGCTCCTTAATAAACTTGAAAGTGTCCAAGTACTACCAAGGAGTATCCCAGTTGTAGGGGATGGAGCTGTCCCATTTGTCCCATCCAAGGGACCTCCAGAGAGGCAGGAGGAAAAAACGGGACATGGAGTTACCACCAGAGTCTACAGTTCTGTCAACCAAAGTTCTGTGGATGCAGTTACATGCAAAGAACACCCTCAGTAAAGTGGCAATGTCAGGCACGCCTTTACCGCCCTTGAGAGGTTCCTTGAACATAACCACCCGCTTCACTCTGTCCATTTTGGAGCTCCAGATGAAGTGAAACACCGCGCTGGTGATGGCCTTGCAGGTGGGGGGGGCAGGCCTGGGCGAGGTACTGCAACACAGGGAGAATCTCACTGCGGAGTACCAGTGTTTTTCCTTCGATGGCGAGTTCTCTGAGGCTCCAAAGTCCAATCTTCTGTCTCATTTTGGCCAGTCTTTCTTCCCAGGACTTCAGGGCTGCGCCCTCAGATCCAAACCAGACCCCAAGAATCTTGATGAAGTCTGCTTTGACACTGAAGGGCATGGGTGCTAAAGAAGGCAGGAACCACTTTCCGAAGAGCATGACTTCCGACTTCCCGCAGTTGACCCTTGCCCCTGAAGCTTGGCCGAAGTCCTCACAGGTCTGGGCGAGTGCGTCGATGGAGCGCCGATCAGCACAGAACACCGTCACATCATCCTTGTAGAGTGAGCACTTGACCTCCCGTCTGTCTGGTCCTGGTGCGGTGATCCCTCTGATCTCTGGGTTCCGTCTGATGCTTTGGGCGAATAGCTCTATACAACAGACAAAAAGCAGAGGTGAGATAGGGAAGCCTTGTCTGACCCCAGACCGAACTGGAAAGGGGTCAGTTTTCCAACCATTCACCAACACCAAACTACATATGTCACTGTGCATTACATTCACATAGGAACAAAACATCTCCCCAAGACCCAACCTGCGCAGAGTTCTGCACATAAACTCATGGGAGACACGGTCAAAGGCCTTCTCCGCGTGCACACGGCGGCCATGAATGTAATGGACCGTGTCCCGGACAAGCGCAAGGCTGTCCGCAATCCTTCTTCCAGGAATGCCACAAGTTTGATCCGGGTGGATGATCTGTCCGATGACAGACTTCAGCCTGTTGGCCAAAACCTTGGCGAGGATTTTGTAGTCCACGTTCAGAAGAGAGATCGGACGCCAGTTTTTCAGGTCCGATCTCTCCCCCTTGCGCTTATACAAAATTGTGATCATCCCCTCCCTCAGTTACGGAGGCATTCTGCCCTCCACCACCATCTCCTCGTACAGCTCGAGCAGGTCCGGACCAACGAGATCCCACAGCGTCACATAAAGCTCAACTGGGAGACCATCGCAGCCCGGGGTCTTGCCCCGCCTAAAGGATTTAGCGGCAGAGTGCATCTCCTCCAACACCAAGGGGGCGTCAACGGCCGATGAACCTGCAGGATCAATAGAGTTGGTGATACCTGACAGGAACCTGTCGGCTGCCTGTGTGTCTGTTGTTTTTCGGGGAGTAGAGGCTTGTGTAGTAGTCGCTGACCACTTGCATCACAGCCTCCTTTCCCTTCTGGAGTGTTCCGGTCTCGTCACGCAGTTCTGACAAGGGAGTGTGTCCTGAGTGGACTTTCCTGAAAAAGAAAGAGTTACACTTCTCACCTTTCTCAAGATTCTCCACCTTGGCACGAAAGACAATGTGCCTGGATTCTTCCTCAAAGTGCCCTTTCAGGCTCTTCTTGGTGTCCTCCAGGTCCTGCCTAACGTCCCAGCCGCAGTGATGAAGGTCCTGCAGGGACTGCAGCGGACGTTGCAGTCTCCTGAGTTCCCTCTTCCTGGCACACACTTGCTGACGTCCCCTTGCCTGAAAGAAGCTGCGCAGCTTGACTTTCACAAACTCCCACCAGTCACTTACCCTTCCGAAGAATCGTTTTTCCTCCGTCCAGGTGGCATAGGCCTCCCGGAGTTCCCCCATCGATTCCTCGTTTTCCAGCAGGGTGCTATTCAGCTTCCAGGAGCCTGGTCCGCGGGCAGAGGCCTCGCCTAGGTCACCCCGAAAGTGAATAGCCCTGTGTTCAGAGAAAAAGCATGGGATCATGGAGAACTCACGATGCTTGACTGCTCTTGAAGTGAGCACGAAGTCAATCCTTGAAGGCACCGACCCATCGGGTCGACACCATGAGTAGTTCACGGTACCTTTCCCTATGGATCCTACGGCGTCCTGTAAGGATGCCTCCGAGAGCCTCACTGACGGGCCCCATGGACCCGCCCGAGTCCAGACCTCCCTGGCTGGCGGAAGTCATGGCAGCCATCGCCACTTGCCAAACTACGCTAACGGCGAAGATAGAAGCCGTGCAGATGGATATGGGTCTCATCCGCCAAGACATAGACAAACTCAGGTCCAGAGTCACCGAGACCGAGCAAAGGGTGAGCAATAACGAAGATACAGTGTCAGAACATGGAGCAGCACTCCGCACCCTTCAAACCAAAGTAAAGACCCTGGAGTATAGAGCCGAAGATGCCGAAAATATGAATCGGCGCAATAATCTCTGCATTGTCGGCCTGCCAGAAGGTGCAGAGGGAAACAACCCCACAAGCTTTGTGGAAGGTATGCTGCACGACCTCCTCCCTGATGCTCGCCTATCACCCCACTACGCGGTGGAGAGGGCACACCGCATACCGCCTAAACCGGGACCTCCTGGATCCCCCCCGAGAACCTTCATTCTCTGCCTCCTCAACTTCAGGGACAGAGACGAAATTCTCCATGCCTCTAGAACCGTCGGGGATCTCCGATACCAGAATGCCAAGTTGATGATCTTCCCTGACTATTCGGTGGAGACTCAAAAGCTCAGGAAATCCTTCGACCATGTCAAAGCAGCTTTGAGGGCACGTAACATCCGGTACAGCATCCTTTTCCCGGCCCGTCTAAGAGTCCAGGACGGTGAGTCGACCCGCTTCTTTAACACCCCTAGAGAGGCATCTACTTGGATGGATTCGCTACCACCGGCACGCTGATCGACCATCAAACGGCACCCTCAATTCTACTAGATTGATTACAATTTATACCAAGGTTGAGTCGCCCACACCTTTTGTTGCACCTGTTGTGCCCTGTTTGCACCCACGGTGTGTACGGCTCCGACAGCGGAAGTAGACTCCCCTGTTGTGGGGATTTAAGTTAGTACCCCTGACAACAGACATAGTCAGGAGAATGTTGTGACCTGCCGCTCCTCTGCGCCTGTTTTGCCCCCTCCTGGCGCATAGGGGCCCACATTGTGTTTACCAACTTTCTATTGGATCGATTTCACTAAGGGGACACACTCCAGGTTTTCTTTCTCCTCTTAGTCCTGTGTCCCCTGCAGCCTCCTTCAATGAGCTGGCGGATGTCTCACGATTACAAGAGCTGCAGACTGCTGTCTGACCCCCCAAAAAAGCTTTGGGGGGCAGAACTCGCCTCTTACACAGACCTCCTGTTGCAGCCGGCAAGCTGACACAGTTTGGGATGTATGCCCTCTTCAGTTTAAGGGGGTTGGGTGGGGTGGGTTGTGGGGAGGTTTCCCCTGACGGGGCCAGTGTTTTTTTTTTTTCTTTTCATTTTAGTTATTGGGTTTTTACAAATGTTCTTAGTTTGGTTTTGTTTTATTTGTACACTAAAACACTTGATATTTCAGCATTGCATTGCTTTCAGAAGTGTCTGTCTCGCGTTCAGAGGTCCACCCCAGGAGCCGAGTTACATAATGATCCTGACCCCTCTATTGCCCCTAGAGCCCATGTCTACCCTTAACATCATCTCATGGAATACCAGGGGGTTGAACTTCCCGGTTAAACGTTCTCTAGTGTTCCAATTCCTTAAAACTTATAATCCGCATACAGTGGTGTGAAAAAGTGTTTGCCCCCCTTCCTCATTTCCTGTTCCTTTTGCATGTTTGTCACACTTAAGTGTTTCGGAACATCAAACCAATTTAAACAATAGTCAAGGACAACACAAGTAAACACAAAATGCAATTTGTAAATGAAGGTGTTTATTATTAAAGGTGAAAAAAAATCCAAACCATCATGGCCCTGTGTGAAAAAGTGATTGCCCCCCTTGTTAAAACATACTATAACTGTGGTTGTCCACACCTGAGTTCAATTTCTCTAGCCACACCCAGGCCTGATTATTGCCACACCTGTTCACAATCAAGGCATCACTTAAATAGGAGCTGCTTGACACAGTAAGGTCCACCAGAAGATCCTTAAAAGCTACACATCATGCCGAGACCCAAAGAAATTCAGGAACAATTGAGAAAGAAAGTAATTGAGGTCTATCAGTCTGGAAAGGGTTATAAAGCCATTTCCAAAGCTTTGGGAATCCAGCGAACCACAGTGAGAGCCATTATCCACAAATGGCGAAGACATGGAACAGTGGTGAACCTTCCCAGGAGTGGCCGGCCGCCCAAAATTACCCCAAGAGCGCAGCGACGACTCATCCAAGAGGTCACAAAAGACCCCACAACAACGTCCAAGGAACTGCAGGCCTCACTTGCCTCAGTTAAGGTCAGCGTTCATGCCTCCACCATCAGGAAAAGACTGGGCAAAAATGGCCTGCATGGCAGAGTTCCAAGGAGAAAACCACTGCTGAGCAAAAAGAACATCAAAGCTCGTCTCAATTTCTCCACAACACATCTTGATGATCCCCAAGACTTTTGGGACAACATTCTGTGGACCGATGAGACAAAAGTGGAACTCTTTGGAAGGTGTGTGTCCAAGTATATCTGGCGTAGAAGGAACACTGCATTTCAGAAAAAGAACATTATACCAACAGTAAAATATGGTGGTGGTAGTGTGATGGTCTGGGGCTGTTTTGCTGCTTTAGGACCTGGAAGACTTGCCGTGATAAAAGGAACTATGAATTCTGCTGTCTACCAAGAGATCCTGAAGGAGAATGTCCGACCATCTGTTCGTGTACTCAAGCTGAAACGAACTTGGGTTCTGCAGCAGGACAATGATCCTAAACACACCAGCAAGTCCACCACCGAATGGCTGAAGAAAAACAAAATGAAGACTTTGGAGTGGCCTAGCCAAAGTCCTGACCTGAATCCTATTGAGATGTTGTGGTATGACCTTAAAAAGGCCGTTCATGCTCGAAAACCCTCTAATGTAACTGAATTAGGACAATTCTGCAAAGATGAGTGGGCCAAAATTCCTCCAGGACGCTGTAAAAGCCTCATTGCACGTTATCGCAAACGCTTGGTTGCAGTTGTTGCTGCTAAGGGTGGCCCAACCAGTTATTAGGTTTAGGGGGCAATCACTTTTTCACACAGGGCCATGATGGTTTGGATTTTTTTTCACCTTTAATAATAAACACCTTCATTTACAAATTGCATTTTGTGTTTACTTGTGTTGTCCTTGACTATTGTTTAAATTGGTTTGATGTTCCGAAACACTTAAGTGTGACAAACATGCAAAGGAACAGGAAATGAGGAAGGGGGCAAACACTTTTTCACACCACTGTATATGTGTGCTCCAGGAAACACACCTCATCGGGAGCAGGATCCTTTCCCTTAAAAAACCCTGGGTGGGTTACCATTATCACTCCACCCATTCCAGTTTCGCCAGGGGTGTCAGTGTCCTGGTGTTGAAGTCCCTTCCCTTTCGGCTCCTGGATCTGGATCTGGCCCTGGACCCAGACGGTAGGTATGCCCCGTGACGACGTCCGTTGATGACGAAACGCGTAGGGAGGAGGAGCTACGTCCTGACGCTACCGCTGTAAGACGTGATCCCATACCACGGGCTGTATTTGCGAGACCGGCCGGCTCGCTTCAAGTCTATTGAATTTTGCTACACTGTAAGTGTTTACTTATTTTTATTTTAATAAAATATCGTTGGATTTCACACTATGTGAGCTCTCTTTAATCCCCCCTGGTTTCCAACTACAATTTGGCCACCGAGCCTAACCTTGAGCTGACATCAGAGAAGGACCCTGGTTGGGAGCCATTCTGGACGAGCCAATGTGATCTGTTGGATATCGGACGTTCCCCCTGTATACCCTTGGCTAGGGTTAAGAGCCACCCGTGTGAAAGGTCCCCCTAAAAAAGGGACCACATAGTTCCGGTAAGGAGACAAGTTTGCCCTTTGGTGGAGGTCTTCACATCCTTTTTTTTTTGGTGTTATACAAGTCACTTTCATTTCAAGATTTTTGGAGTCCTCACATAGACTGTTAATAGCACGGAACTTGTTTGCTACATTGTGCATTTCAAGACGCACTTATATATACTGTTTGTGATTGATTTCATTTTTCTGGTAAAGCGGTTGTTACACAACCCCTCAGGGATTGTTCCCATACATTCCCTGGGGATCACTTATACATCCAGTCACCACTGTGATTTATAAGCTCTGTAGGGTGTTCACTTTTAACCCTTTTTTCTTGTTTGAATATATTTCTTTGGTCAAGTGGTTGTCACTCAACCCCTAAGGGATTGTTTATTCATCCCTTGGGGATTACACACATATTTGGTCACTATTGTAATTTTTAAGGCTCTGTAGGGTGTTTACTTTTTATTTGTATTTCTATATTTATTTAGATTCTTTTCACCTAATTCACTGGTTATATTCCAGTTAGGGTATCAAGTTGGCATTCACTTTCCAACAGCCAATAACAGGTTGAATATTGTCTTGAATGCCCTGTAGGTTGTTTATTAATATTCTGTTATTAAGTTGAAATATCATCCCCTTTTTATGGATTACTTGCACTAAGGTTTAATGGCTACGGTCCAGGATTCAGTGTGCACACTGTTTATAGTATACGATATATAAATTTGTATCCTCTTCACAACAGTCGATAACAGGTATCACATACCGCACAGTAGGGTTTTCACCTATTTACATCAATTTTTTTCAGTTTATGTTAATGCATGTTTTTTATGTGGGGTTTTATTATCTCACTAATTAGCGTACATCCACTGTGCACATTCAATTTCACTTCCACATAAATAGGAAGAGCTCAGCCGGGTTTTTATTTATTCATTTATATATTAATCTGATTGTACGCAGACTTCCTTTTTGACTCCTTTATATATGAAACGTATAGCTATTTGGGCAATTACTTTCAGCCCTCAGTTGGTATTACATTTCGTATCACATATCAATTTCCTTGATATTTTCATTTTTTAGCGCAGCTCCTTCCCATCACCATTTTGTATTTTGTAGTATAACATTTCGAGCAGCAGCTTTAACCCATTAGGATAGCGCAACTTTTTTCCCTAAAATGTCTTCATTCACGCTTCAATCCACTCAATGACCTGGACCATTGTGGGTTTATATCTACCCCCGCCGGCCTCCTTGCTGGTGCTGAATCAAATCACTAGCAAGATGGCCGACTTTGCCTCTGACAATACTCTCATCCTGGGAGATTTTAATTTAGTTCCTGACCCTGACATGGACAGACTGACGCCTGGGGGACACCACTGCCCTGGGCTGGCTGACTGGGCAGACACTTACGGCCTGACAGATGTCTGGAGGTGGAGACACCCCCGATCACGGTCATTTACATGTCAATCTGCCTCCCATAAAACGTTCTCTCGCATAGACTTGGTATTTGCGGGGAGCCCAGTTCTTCCAAGGGTCACGGACATACGAATACTGCCAAGGGGAATTTCAGACCATGCACCCCTGCTCCTAGCGCTGGACCTTTCCCTGGGCCCAGCTGTCAGGTTATGGAGGCTATCCAGATTTTGGATTTCAGACACGGCCGTGGATGCTCAATTCAGGACTGAATTGAACGGATACTGGGCGGCAAACGCAGGCTCGGCAGAGGCCACGGTTGTGTGGGATGCTTTTAAGGCCACGACGAGGGGACACTACCAGACCATCATTGCCAGAATACGCAGGGAACGCAGAGCAGATCTGACTAGGGCTGAGGGGGAGGCGGTCAGCGCAGAGGCACTTTTTGTGCGCACCCGTGATCCCCAACACTATTCACAGCTGCAGCTCCTGACTAAGGAGGTTATCTACCTCCGTACCTCCCTCACACAAAAGAAAATGCTGGCACAGTCCCAAAGGATCTTTGAGCAGGGGGAGAGGTCGGGGAGATTGCTGGCCTGGCTCTCCAAAGAACAGGCAGGGGGGATGAGCATCTCACATATCAGGGACCCCCTAGGACAGTTGACTCATACCCCAGATGGGATTAATCACTGCTTTGCGGAATTTTACAAATCCCTTTACACCTCTAGGTCAGATTACAGTGAGGAAGACCTGACGACATACTTGGCTGATATTGACATACCAACCCTCACGGAAACATACCGTAACAAACTGGACGCCCCTATCACGGTCTTGGAGATTCTCCAGGCGCTCAAATCCATGCAAGTGGGGAAGACACCGGGGCCAGACGGAATTCCTGTGGAATTCTATAAGCAATACGCTACAGAGCTCGCTGACAGACTCCACAATTTATTCTCTGCGTCGAGGTGCACCGAGAAACTTCCTGACACTATGAGCGAAGCGATCATAGTCGTAATCCCCAAGCCGGGAAAAGACCCCACCTTATGTTCATCGTACCGCCCCATATCCCTCCTAAATGTGGATGCGAAAATATTAGCTAAAATCCTGGCCATTAGACTAAACTTGGTTATCACTGCCCTTGTCCACAGTGATCAAACAGGCTTTATGCCGGGTAGAGGCACGGACATTAATATCTGACGCCTTCTCACACACATAGACAGAGCGGACGAGGGAACGTTGGGGGTGGTGGCCTCACTCGACGCGGAGAAGGCTTTTGACTTCGTCGAGTGGGGTTACCTATGGGAGGTGCTCTCGCGATTCGGGTTTGGTCCGGGTTTTACAAACTGGCTCCGCATGTTGTATCACAGTCCTTCAGCTAGAATTCGCACCAACGGCTGCCTCTCGGGGAAGTTTGGGTTAGCCCGGGGCACGAGACAGGGATGCCCCCTCTCTCCAGCCTTATTCGCCCTTGCAATGGAGCCCCTGGCTATATTGCTGAGAGCAGACCCTAGGATCAAGGGACTACAGGTAGGACCAGTTGAGGAAAAGCTGTTTCTATATGCAGATGACGCTCTGCTTTATTTAGCAGATGCGTCATCTTCTTTACAAACTGCACTGGACCAGATTAACCGGTTTGGTCGATACTCAGGGATCCGTATCAACTTGGACAAATCGGTCCTCTTCCCACTCTACTCCTCGACCCCGCGAGTGCCTCATCCGCAGCTTAAATGGGTAGAAAGCTTTACATACCTGGGGATTAAAATTAGCACTAAAGTCCAGAACTATATGGAAGACAATCTACAGCCACTCATGACACAACTAGTGGCCAGGTGTGCGGCATGGCGTTCCCTCCCCTTGACACCAGTGGGCAGAGTCAACCTGCTAAAAATGATCTACCTCCCCAAGTACCTGTACTTTTTCCGTAACACCCCCACACACATCCCCAGGACTTTCTTCCAGAGGTTGGAGAGTCTGCTGATATCCTTTGTCTGGACTGGGAGGCCCCCCAGGGTGGCCAGGCAGATACTATACCTCCCATTATCGGGGGGAGGTCTGGCGCTCCCGAACTTTCAGCTTTACTACTGGGCGGCGGTCCTGGTCACAGTCCGGTGGTGGTTTTCCCAGCCCAGACAAAACCCGGCAGTCACTCTGGAGGCAGCCATTATTGGCTCTTTTGCGGCTCTCAGTAACCTCCCATTTCGTGAACCTAGGGCTAGCTCATCCATGACATGTCTAATGCGAACCATGGTGAGGGTCTGGCAGGAGGCAAGGAAGATTTATGGGAAGCCAAATCACATCTCCCCACATATGCCCCTATGGGGTAATCCTATGCTCTCCCACACTATTCCAGACCCTTCGCTGTGGGCAAAAAAAGGAGTCATCACCTTGAAACACATAGTTCAGGAGGTAGGCTTATGACTTTCCAGGAACTGAGACGAACATACGCACTTCCGTTCTCTTTTCAGTTCAGATACTGGCAGCTGAAGCACGCCTTTGAGGCGCAATTTCCTGCCCCCCTGACCTTGGAATCGGACTCCATCGAGCGTCTACTGACTTCCAGAGTAATGGGGAGACCTCTCTCGACCCTATACCTTTACCTCACAGTAGAATATTATACCAAACGAACTAAATCCTGGGAAAAATGGAGGGCAGATATTCCATCCCTGGGCGAAGAGGAGTGGGAGGAGTGTCTAGCTTCATACATTCCTTCCATGATTGCCACAAAAGACAGGTTTATACAATTCAAGTTCCTGCACAGGGCTTACTTCACCCCACAGAGGCTGGCGCGCATTTACCCTCAAAGAGACCCTAACTGTCAAAGATGTAAACAAGAAGTGGGCACCTTCTGGCACATGGTCTGGTCCTGTCCCAAACTCCAGCCTTACTGGGCAGCAGTGGTCTCTACGCTTAATGATGTGACCGGGTCGAATCTACAGGTTGACCCTCAAACTTTATTATTAAGCCACTTGGAAGACATAGAGGGGGACAGGTATTGTAAATTGTGTATTACCTTCTCATTATACTATGCCAGACGGGAGATTTTGTTGAGATGGAAATTAGAAGACCCCCCTACCCTTGCCAAAATATGGTCCTCCTGGATAGATGCCTCCGACAACCTTGATCCCCCTTCCCCCTAACTATCATTCGGACCACACCGGTTGCACTTACCCCCCTCCAACCTAGTCGCCATATTCCCTCCCCCCCTATCCATTACCACTCTGATATCCCCCCACCCCATGGGTTCCAGGTATCCTCATAATGTATGTGAGGTTTCACTAAAGATGACATGCTCTTATGATTGTGTGTAGCTGATGCTCATGACACCGGTACTGCTGGATCATTAACTAAAGACTGACTGCTGGATGAAGGTGGTTTCTCCTGTCTATACTTTGTATGCCACTGTACTTACTATATTGCTTTGTACTATAATGCTGATTTGTCTAATAAACTCCTCTTTAAAAAAAAAAAGGATGCCTCCGAGATCATCTTGAGCAGCCTAGAAGTAGCATCAAGTTTTGCGTACATGCTAGAGCTGCGCCCATCCTCCTCGATTGGACAGTTAAAATCACCGCCGATCACTACTGCTCTGGTGGTGACGAGCTGGGTCCGCAGGGTCTGGAAAAGTTCCAGCCGCGCATTCTTATCTGGGGGGGCGTACACATTGATGAGCCTAATCTAATAAATTACCTATTTTACGGTTCCGGGGCCCAAGGTCAGTGTCCATCTACTCTCTATCATTTTGTGAGCCCTGCTAATAAAGTGCCATCTCTCATTGACTTGCACAAGACCACCCTGATTGGTTAGCCCTCTCCTCCCTCCGGGCGTATCTCTTCCAAGATTGGTCCATTTCCTTATAACTTAATTTCCCATCAATAGCACCTCCTCTTTTGGATTAACGAGCTAGTGGTAATTAGTTTGAAGGCAACTTAATTAAAGAGGAGGTCTTCTCTTGAATGGGGCACTTAACTATGCGCAATCATAGTTAGAAGTGTGATCGGAGACAAAGTTCCAAATAGTCTATGTACATAAAGGTACCGACATCCCGTTTGGTTTAAAGAATAAAGGAGTACAGGATAAGCAATTTTAAAGGTACGTGTTTTAAGTATACGCTACAATGTATTCATTTAAAAATACAAAAAATATACATTAAGAATCATAGGTACATACACAAAATCCCTATTGTAGACACTGTTGATACCGTAATCACACACTAGAAATACTCCGTCCAAAAGCTTCTACATGTTTCGCCGAAAACGGCTTCATCTGGAAAAATGGGCGAAGTTGTTCAAAGACTAACTTTTTAAGAAAATTTTTTATATATGTTCAACCTTAGGTGTATAGAAAAGAAAAGAGAAAGAGAAAAATTACAAATTAATAAAAAACATATGGAATCAGTAACAACATTTCATATGTCAAAGATGACAACATGGAATCCCATCAGGTATATCCACCATAGGTGTGGCCCCTAACTGTCAGAACCCCCCCCCCAAAACAAACTTTCCCTTCTTGGGAAAAAAAAACCCCACACACTCAAACATTCCCTCTTCCGAAAATAACCCCCCCCCCCAAAAACACACATACCGGCTATAACAATCATACCCACACAGACATATGGCATAGCCGAAAAAACCTAGAATAGTGCAACTCTCCATACCTCAGTTTGGGTCCAGGAGTGAGCACATACACGGGACCAACGGAAGATGTCATCCAATCAAAACTGTTATGTGTTCCGCAGTTAGTCCAAGCCGTATTGGGTCACCTGTAGGGAGGGATGATTTAATATCAAAATAATCACAACGGATATTGGTGGTGATGCCTATAGTATGACATAGAGGGTTATAAACATAATTGAGTTCTGTAATTTAAGACCAAAACATTTTTTTGTGTATATATGTAAAAAAGAAGGGGTCCGTGGACTAGGTCAAAAAGGATCCCTAAACTCACCACTCTCATAGACCTATTGTTGAATATATATGGTATCTCTGTTAGGAGCTCAAGCACAGGGAAATCAGGCACAATGTACATCTAAGAATTTAAAGAAAAATGAAAATAAAAAACAAAAAGAGATATATGAAATTATACCCCCATTATAAAATACATTATCATATCTGAAACGGGGAAAATGAGAGAGAATCGCTTCTCACCTCTTAATTGTGTATGACTCATTATTGTGCACATCTGAAAACCCCCTGTTATGCACATAGCACATAAAGAAAGTATAAAAAAAGGGAAAGTATAGAGCCAATGTATATCCAAGATGGAGTCCGTGGGGACCGTGATGTACTATCAATGGATAGTGTGGCTGAGATCTAATTAAAAGAAATAAGATGAGCGCATAAAAGTACAACTAAATGTCATAGAGAAATGTCCAGACAAAACTGGACAAAGTATAATTGGTTGTGATAATGAAAAATTTATTCCTTACCCCGTGCTCCTGTCCATGTGTATCATGAGCTCCACAAGCTGCACGGATCAAAGAAATTTGCTAAGCATATCAAACACCCTTTGAAATTGATCAATGGTTTATTAGCACGGGAGACTACAAAAGCCTTTATCTAGCTAATGAATTTGGCCCCGTACTGACTACACACTTTTCCTGGTCCTTTGAATATTAAGTTAGGTAAACAGCAGGGCATCTCCACAACGCACACTTAGCACACCTGTACACAAAAGGAACTGCTAATTGAATTACATACTCAAACCGAAAGTCTATTGATGTATTTTCTTATATCCAGCCAAGTTAACCCTTAACAGAAATAATATTACATGCTAAAATTATATATATACATCTATATACAAATATTCCCAGTTGCTAATGGAGATTACTCATAAACCCCTCATAAGGCAACAGATGACCCCTTGTAGCAAGTTGAGACAGATGAAACAAGGCCACATTTAAGTGAGTAATTGTTTATGTCTAATCTCCATTAGTGACTTCAGTTTCTCCCTCTGCCATATTAGAAGTCGGCCAAGATATATCACCATGCCCGTCATAAATATCAGTACCCCACACTGCAATATGAGAAGACCTTTTATTCCCATTCCCACCCTGGTCCTAGTGGTGGCTAAGCTGAAATCCCCATCATGTAAAAGTTCATTCAACCTTTTCCCTGTTTTCTCCATATCATTACTAATTTGAATTATATGGGTATCCTTCCTTGCAAGCAGATTGTGAAGGTTTACTGACAGAGTATCAATTTTTATATCAAAATGGGGGTATGTAGGTTATAGGATCTGGGACATCAGGGGGACTCTCAATGATATAGTCTTCTGTTAACACTGGTATGGGGGTTACTACAGTTTCCCCAATAATAGTGTACGCATGTGGAATAAAACAAAAATTTGGATAGGGTATTGGACACGACTGACCCCCATAGAGAAATGTCTGGTGATTGGTAACCACATAGTACAGTCCATCCATGTGGTAGGTGACCTTTGTGCTTGGTGTTCTCCATTTTGACAACTTCACTGAGCAGTTAGCTTCCATCTCACTTGGACTGGTTTCTTGAGGTGGTTGGCGTGGACTTTTCTAGTTGGGGGTCCCTTGCTACTTTGGCTGTGGGATCCGGGTCATTGCTTAGGCCACAGACTGGAGTGTCAATTTCAAACACATCACAACGGCATAAGTACCTATTGTCTTTGACAGTGCAGCAGGCAGTGTGTGGTGCTTTCCATCGCTCTTGAACTTGAATGAGCATTTCGGGGAGGTGAAACCTTTCCTTGTACACGTCATTTTCGAGGTACCCGAGGGAGTGTATAGACGCATCGTGTTAAAGTAGTCATCTTGTGGATGGAACACTGGCAGCGACATGGTGAAGGACACATACATTAGGTCACGGTAGGCGCACAGTGACGGGCTCTTCTTGCAAGCAAACGGCCCTCTATTTGGGTGTGGTGTTACTATCCCTATATTTCGAATTGTGGAAACCGGCAAAGATTTGCACTTGTCTCCAGAATGTACATTCATTCCACCACTAATATTAGTGTGAGTACAATACTAAGGTCTGTGTCCCTTAATATATCCGGGATTTTACCTGCTTGAATATCTCGGATGATATTAGTGACCTTGGTTAAAACAAAATTCCTGTACGCAGTGCATATTACCTCTTTGCCCATACCATCCTCTCTAGCTTTCTGATTATTTATATTTATGATTTCGTTTATTTTCTGTTGTGTCTTTTCAAACAACTGGGCAATGTCTTTCATGTTTTAAACTGTAAACCTTTCCTCCTCTGCAAGCCCCTCAACACCCTGCAGAACTGGTTTCAGTACTTGCCGACCCTCTTTCTGTTCAAAATTTCCGATATGCCTGCGAATCTCTGACAAATCAGCTCGGTTCCAAATTGACATGCGAGATCCAAAAAGTCCTGGGATGGACCCAAGTATGCTGTCCAAGCCCTTTACCTTTCTGGATCTGAAAATGCCCCTGTGGAGAGCGAGGTTTGGTTCTGCAAATGGGTCATGAGTTCGGCTTGCATGGGAGGCAATCAAATCTACCAGCAAGGAGGAGTAAAACAGAGACACATTTGTCCGGGCACATGAGCCGAATTTGGCCATGTTCCACTGGGACAAATTAAGTACCACAGGTACATGAATGAACTTAACGTTATTGAACAATATTCCAGGGATTGATGTTGCCGTTAGGCCACTAGGTGGTCCCTCTTGCAGTGATGGGCATTCCAATGATGTTGGCTCGTAGTGGGGGATTGCAGCTGTATTTTTGGGCAAAGTTGTAGGAGCAGGGGTGTTAGTCTTTGGGGACACATGCAAGGTAACTTTTCCTGGGACGTACTTAAGAGTGGATGCATGTGTGTTGCTGGACAAGGGGATGGAGATAACAAAAGAATATTTCCACTCTCCGGCATCACTCAACTGTGTTTCTTTAATCGACAAGGATCCGTTCTGAAAACTCATGACTCTATCCCGGTAGTGAGTGATATTCCCAGCAACGCTGTTAACCCAGACTAGATTATCAATGGGACTCCACCAATATACTTGCTTCCCCACAGTCTCTACAATGGCCACAGGCAATAAAACGGATTCCCCCTCTAGGCACTTGACCGGATTCTTGTCAACGATCACGCTGATGAGTGGTCCAGTCTCCTCTCCCTTGGTAGGTCTGATCAGATGGAGCAGGATAACAATCCACATCTAAAAAAGAGAAACAGAAAAATAAAATTATCGCGCTAGAAAAAATATCAGAAAAAAGCTGCAACTAAACACCATCATATATCCCTATGGTAAACGTGAACTAATATAAAATAAAGTTGCGCTGTGAATGAAAGAAAATGTGGAAGTGTCACAATCACATATAAAAAACTTGCAGTGAAACAAAAGAAAAATTCCTTTCAGATAAGTGATCCAAATAAATAAATAGTCCATACATATAAAATGTCCTTTCTAATCTTGATGTGATAAAGGGAATAAACAGTGATGACAGAAAAAGGTCCTTGATGTAACAAATGCCAATGAGAGCAATGTTCAGGGGAAACCTGATATTGATAGACAGTAACCCAGCCGAATCCTTCCAGTAGTAGTGTGTTAGGCCCCTTTCACACGGAAGGCCCGTTCAGATCCGCCTGTCAGTTTTGACGGCGGATCTGAACGGGCGCTCCATGTTACTCTATGGAGCGTCGGATGTCAGCGGAGACATGTCCGCTGACATCCGATCCGGTCCGATCCGCCAAATCCAGACGTATGGACCACACGTCCAGATCCGTCGGATCGGGTGAGATCGGGTGAGATCGGGTGAAAACGGACACACTGTCCGTTTTCATCCGATCTCTCCATAGAGATCAGCGGCGCTCGCAAGCCCCTCCCCGCTCAGTGAGCGGAGAGAGGCTTGTCATCCGCCGGCTCAGCGGAGATCAACGGAGAGATCTCCCGCTGAGCCGGCGGACAGAGGCGGGCTCCGTGCAAGCGGAGCCCGTCTCGTGTGAAAGGGGCCTTAGGGTCCTTACCAGATCCGGTGGACTCCCTTATGAGCGGAGTCAGCTAGGCAGGCAGACACAGCCCTCTACACTAAGCCCCACAAGCACAGCTCAGTTTACATTCCGGCACAGATCCTGGATGCTGATGTGACAGGACTGGGCAAGAGTGAGGTCATCCCGCACTGACCAATGAAGATGGCTGCAGCCTGGCACCTGGAAGAAGTCAGTTAGAAGACACCAGTGCTGGTAAGGGAAGTTGGACCTCTGTGTCCAGCTGGCGGTATAAAACAACTTCTCTATTACTTCCTGGAATGACCTTTTACTTTGCACACCCATGGTTTGAGTGGCAACTTTTGCACCAATGATACAATATATTTCAACAGGGATGCATGTTTAAGTGGAGACCCATCTGAGGACATGTACTGGTGGGTGTGCCAGAAGGGCAGAAATTATGTAAGAGCATTACAGACCCACGCAGAATCTGAGTATAAAATAATTTCTTGGTCCCCTTTCATCAGTTCTAGGGCATGAGCAATTGCAGCCATCTCAGCAAATTGTGCTGATTTGACTTGACATGACCGAAGGATTGATGTTTGGGTCTTTGCTTGTGGATTGATAAAGTATATTCCAAATCCTGCATGTGGGGTACCCTCCACGTAAAAACATGATCCATCTGTGAAAATTTGGCCTGCGTTTTCAGGGACTGTTTCCTTTGCTGACAAAGGTCTAAAGAATTGTTGTGCAGATGATTGTGGGGTAATATCACATTCATGTGGTATTCCCTGGTAAAGGAGGCCATGGGCTCTATTGGAAGGATTATTTGTGTGTTGGACTTTAATGTCTCGGTCTTGAAGCAACAGTGCCCAATGGGCCAATCTGGCATTGGATACTATGCCATCCTTCACTCGGTCTGTAAGTAAAAATTTAGTGGGAGTCTGAGTTGTGTGCAGGATTACTGGGTTAAGTCCTATGATGTATGTGAAGTATTTCACTGCCCAAAACGTAACTAGGAGGTGTTTTTCACATACAGAGTACTTCATTTCCACAGGAGATAGTAGTTTAAACACATATGAAATGGGTCTCTGTTGCCCATGGATTTCCTGTGACAGAACAGCTGACATGGCTGTCTCTGATATGGCAGTCTCAATGTGAAAGGGCAGTTGGTACTCTGGGTTGGCTAATGCTGACGCTTGCGCTAAAGCTTCTTTAACCACTTTCAGACCGGACCAATTTGCAGCCAAAGGACCAGGCCCCTTTTTGCGCTTCGGCACTGCGTCGCTTTAACTGACAATTGCGCGGTCGTGCGACGTGGCTCCCAAACAAAATTGACGTCCTTTTTTTCCCACAAATAGAGCTTTCTTTTGGTGGTATTTGATCGCCCCTGCGGTTTTTATTTTTTGCGCTATAAACAAAAAATAGAGCAACAATTTTGAAAAAAATGCATTATTTTTTATTTTTTGTTATAATAAATATTCCCAAAAAATATATAAAAAAACATTTTTTTTCCTCAGTTTAGGCCGATACGTATTCTTCTACATATTTTTTGTAAAAAAAATCGCAGAAGTTATAGCGTTTACAAGATAGGGGATAGTTTTATAGCATTTTTATTAATAATTTTTTTTTATTAGTAATGGCGGAGATCTGCGATTTTTTTTGTGACTGCGACATTATGGCGGACACATCGGACATTTTTGACACATTTTTGGGACCATTGTCATTTTTACAGCAATTAATGCATTTAAATGCATTGATTTCTGTATAAATGACACTGGCAGTGAAGGGGTTAACCACAAGGGGCAGTGTAAGAGTTAAGTATGCCTAGGGGTGTGTTTTTTACTGTGGGGGGGCGTGGCTGTCAGCTAGTGAATGCTGATCTCTGCTCCAATCACAGGGAGCAGAGATCGGCGTCACTAGTTGCTAGGCAGAACGGGGAGATGCTGTTTATCTCGGCATCTCCCCGTTCAGCCGCCCCGTGAGACGATCACGGGGGTCACCGCGGTGATCGAGTCCGCGGGACCCGCGACCGGACTCACGGGGGTCCCGACCGGCACGGGAGCGTGCCGCTTCCGGCGCGCTCCTGATGGCACGGACAGGCTAAAGGAGGGACTTATATATACGCCCTCCTGCATGTACGTGCCATTCTGTTGACATATATCGTCGTGCGCCGGTCGGCAAGTGGTTAAGCTCCTGCACTGCATTGGTGTGTTGCTCAGTCCATTGCCATTGGGTATCCTTTTTCAACAAATCATACAGTGGTGCAGACTTTTGGGCAAAATCAGGGACGAAAGCCCATGAATAATTTACCAATCCTAGAAAAGATCTCAGAGTAGGGATGCTCCCTGGCAGAGGTAATTGTAGAATGGCTTTTACCTTTTCTGTTGCTATCTTACGTCTGTTTGCTGTCACTGTAATCCCAAGAAAAGACACAGATTCCTTCAACAATTGTGCCTTAATGGGATTACACTTCAGTCCCACCTTTCCTAGGATCCATAGAAGTTCCTCCAATAGCCGCAAATGCTCTTCTTTGTCGCATGTGGCTAGCAACAAATCATCAACGTACTGGAATAGATTCTTTGGAGAAGAAAAATCTGTTAAAATATCTCTCATGGTTGCATGAAATAACGTAGGAGAGTTATGAAATCCTTGAGGGACAGAATTGAAAGTATACTGTTTTCCCAAAAACGTAAATGCTAATTTGTATTGACATTCTTCTGACAATGGTAATGACCAAAAAACTTTGATATATCCAGCACTGTGAAATATTTGTGTTTGGGATTCAACATGCTCAAGACATCCGGGACAGATGCAACTGTGGGGGCGCAATTGTTTGTAACACTGTTCAATTTGCGGTAATCGATTGTTAATCTCCACAAATTGTCAGTACTTTTGAGAATCAGCCATATTGGCGCATTTGTTGTGAATACACATGGTTTAATGACCTTTTGGTCAAGCAGTGACTCTATGGTTTCCTGTATGTAGCTTCCTTTGGAAAGGGGTGTTGTTTTTGCGGAACTGGGTCTGGCCCACTGATGTGTATTACCGTATTTACCTTTCCACAGTCATGTTTATGTGTTGCAAAGGATCCCTGATATCTTTCTATCACAGGCTGCAGAAGCTGGTGTTCTGGGTGATCTGTAATGATCTCCAGTATGTCATATTTTGAATCATTGCGTTTGATGGCTGCAATTGTGTGAGAATCAGGTATCACTATGGTGCTAACCTGATCAGTTGGAACCCCTTGCAATAGTAAAAGGTTGGTTAGATCCAACATACATCCATTGGGAATTAAGAAGTCTGAACCCAGCAGGCTGGTTTCATTTAGCAAACACATTAATGCAAATGGCTGTTTTAGGGATAACTCACCAATTTGGATTGTCAGTGGCTTGGACAAGGCAGACTCAACATTATGTCCAGCAAAGCTCTGGAGATTTAACGGCTTTCCTGAAGATATTGTTGAGTTTAAGGGATTTTTGTCATGCATAATCGATATGGCCACCCCGGTATCTAGAAGAGCAGTACATTGAAGGCCCCTAATCAATGCTGACACTACAGGGCGCCCACACCTATCCAGAGAAATAGGTGCTAAAATTTTGGGGCCCTGTAGTTGTCACCATTGAAGGCGGTCAGCCTGTGGCTGGGAAGCCACCTGTACCTCCTTTCCAGGGCCTACTTGGAAGGCCTGTTATTGTTGTCGTAACTCTGCATAAGTAGGAGCTCTTTGTGTCTCACTGACATGCTTGCCCTCTGATGGGTGGCTATGAGAGTTTTTTCTTCCTCTGCCTCTGCCTCTATATCCTGACTTCCCCCTATATCCCCTCCCCCTCCCTTGTAAACTTTTGTCCCAGTTAGGGTTGTATGGAGGATTGGATTCTCCTGGGGCATGGGGGCCTTCTACGGTGGTAGTGCTGCATTGTAATGCAGCCATCTTCCTAAACAGCTGTTTCTCTTCTCTTTCCTTAAGCCTGTGCTGTTTATATGATTGGATGGCATGGAATGATCTATGTATTAATCCAATCACCTCCTCATAGCTGTGTTTTCGTGGATCTATCAAATGCTCACATTTTATTCGAATAGCTGGGTGGGCGTTGTGTATCAATAGGGTTCTTATATTCCATGTCCTCTCTAGTGGTTTTACCATTGTTAGTGTTATATGCTGCCCACAATCTATTGGCATAAACTAAAGGGTTTTCCTCATTACGTTGTTTCAGCGCTGTTACACTTTGAATGACAATTGCGCGGTCATGCTACACTGTACCCAAATTAAATTTTTATAATTTTTTCCCATAAATAGAGCTTTCTTTTGGTGGTATTTGATCACTTCTGCGGTTTTTATTTTTTGCTAAACAAATAAAAAAAGACCGAAAATTTTGAAAAAAAATATGTTTTTTTTTGTTTCAGTTTCAAAACTTTGTAAATAAGTAAGTTTTCTCCTTCACTGATGGGGCTGCACTGATGGGCACTGATAAGGCGGTACTGATGGGCACCGATGAGGTGGCACTGAGGTGGCATTGATGGGCACTGATAGGCGGCACTGATGGGCGACACTGATGGGCAACACGGATGGGCACTGATAGGTGGCGCAAATTGGCACTGATAGCTGGCACGGATTGACATGGATAGGCGGCACGGATGGGCATGGATAGGCGGCACAGATGGACATGGATATGCGGCACAGATGGGCATGGATGGGCACTAATAGGTGGCTTGGATGGGCACTGATAGGTGGCATGGATGGGCACTGATAGGTGGCATGGATAGGCACTGATAGGTGGCACAGATAGGAACTGATAGGCAGCATTGTTTTGTATTGATGGATGCCAATCAGTGCCAAACAACAATGCATGCCAATCAGTGATGCCCATTGTGGGCACTGATTGGCATCCATTGTGGGCACTGATTGGCATCCATTGTGGGCACTGTGTCATCCCTGGTGGTCTAGGGTGGCATACCTTGTGCTGGGCATCCCTGGTGGTCTGGTGGTGCCCCTGGTGGTCCAGTGTGGGCATCCTCGGGGGGCTGCACTGATAATCGATCAGCACAGACCCCCCCTGTCAGAGGAGCAGCCGATCGGCTCTCCTCTACTCGCGTCTGACAGACGCGAGTGAGGAAAAGCCAATTACTGGCTCTTCCTATTTACACTGTGATCAGTCATGATTGGACATGGCTGATCACGTGGTAAAGAGTCTCAGACTGACACCCCGCAACAACGATCGCCGCGATGCGCACCCCCGGGGGCTCAAAATCCTGAGGACGTCATATGACGTCCAGTCAGGATTTGACAACCACTTTGCCGACGTCTTTTCACAATGGGCAGGCGGCAAGTGGTTAATTTGATCTAGGAGTGCATTCCAGGTGTGGGCGTCAAGGGTTAATTGTAACACCTTAACTTGGTCACACCTAAGAGCTCACACCTCTGTTGTACATTGGTTGCATATGAAGTAATGTGTTCATTAGTTTTAATTTTGCCAATGAAATCAGCCACACTCATCAGGGTTTTTACAGGTTGAATTGGATATACATTGGAAATCACCTCATTTTCTTCGCTATCAAACCACAAAAACGTTTGATTTCCTTCAGCAGAGGAGGCGATCTGGGTCCTACCCATGATGGGGAACTTGTCATGCTACTCATCTGTGGCTAGCTGGTCCCCAATATTTAGTTTGTCTCTGACAATGGCGCCTTCTTGATGTTCCTGTGGCTCTGTGATTTCTCCCAGCACCACAGGAAACGTAGAATTGGGACCCATGTCTTCCTCTCCCCAATACTCTTCATATTCCTCAGTGTCCCCAATTTCATAGGCACAAGTAGGCGCCGTAGCATTCCCATGTTTGCATCTGCTGGCCACAGCCGCCTGTCCTTTAAGGATTGAAATTGTTTGTAGCAACTGTGACTCTGTTTGCATGCAATGTGTGTGATCTATAAATGTTCCTTTCTTAGCTTCATGTAACTGATTTTGGACTACTTTGTATGCAGTAGTTATGTGGTCCAGGTCAGTCTCAACTTTAGTTAGCATGCTTTTATACTGTACAACTTTTGGGCCAATTTGAAATTTTTAACATTTACTCCCTTGCTTAAAACTATAGATATTTTCTGTGTATTACATAGACCTGTAACGTTACTCTAATAAATGCTATTATGTTAAAGCTTTCAATTCTCATAAGGCAACAAAATGTATCATATCACTTTACACCCCTTGTTTTGTGGTCTTATGCAAAAATGTCACAGATTTGCCAGTTTGTTCCAATTTCCCTAAAAATAAGTTCTTAGAAAAGCTGATTTGCGTCCATTAACAAGTTGTCCACATTACTTTATTTTGCAACAGATGTGTTAACAGGAAGTGGTGTTTGCAATAATTCTGTCGCATAAAGGTAGAATAGGAACTGTGAATGATTTGCACACATTCGCATGGTGCGACATTTGGAATTAGTGGAGCACAACTATGTTCATAAATGTCCCTCAATATGTTTACTCGTTTCACATATATTACTTAGACCAATTTGCAGCTACTTAGACCATTTGTACAAATATAAATATAATGGGTGTTTTATAAAAGCCTAAATTAAGCTATATTTTTGGGACTGTCCACTGGGACAAGTAGGCATTAACAGCAATATAAATAATGTCCCCACTTTACTAATATAATTTCGTTTTTCTCACTGACCCTATTGAAGATACTTCTTATCACTTAATACTAAGAAAGAAAGCCCTAAAATTAAGATTTAGTGAGTGGACTGCATCCTTGGAAGTGCAACACATTTAGCTAGATTTAGCTCCAAATATAGGGCTTTCCAGGAAAGTATGTTTTGGGCTCCTGCCTCTTTTATTCATTAACAAAACACCTTTACATAAGGGTTTTCCCTTTCAACTTCAGCCTTCTAAATATTTAGTTTGCGTCGACCCTCAGTTTGTTTCAGCACAGACTGAAACCTTTCCCTCAGGAGTTGGCCTGGTCAGCGTGTTTGTCTATACAGCCAGATAGGCCAGTCCACATGCTCCTTGCATGCCTATCCAGTCCACACGCTTCTTGCATATCTATCCTGTCCTATATGCTCCTTGCATGTCTATCTACACACATACTGATCCTCAGCGGTCTGTCTCCTGTGGGAAACAATGGGCAGCTAGTTTGGTTATTTTTGAGGGGCAACACCAACCAAATAAGGGAAGATTTCCTAGAACTGGAGAGTGCAAAATCTGGTACAATTCTGCAAGGCTACCAATCAGCTTCCAGGTTTTATTGTCAAAGCTTAATTGAAGAAGCTAAAGTTAGAAGCTGATTGGCTACCATACACAGCTGCACCAGATTGTGAGTGCTCCAGTTTTGGTAAATCAACCCCTTAGTATCACACCTCTTCAGAGGCCCTTTGCATGCTCTATCCTTGCCAGCATCTTTATACAATTGGGGGAATAACAAGGAGAATTACATTTGTTTTGTGGTGTAAATATTGGTTCATTTTTTGAGCCAAAGTACCAAAGACAAGTTAAATGTGATGTTGCGCCAGCCATGCCAAATCATGTTTTTAAATGTGCAATCCTGTTCTAATTTAAAAATGGTTTTAAATAAACACCATGACCAGAGTGGTTCAAATACTATAGTAAGGAGGGGTGGACAACAGCAATCAACACTGCAGCAAGAAAAGCAGAAGAGATGTGGTACGACCAACGAGGTGCAGCAATGTCAGGAAGGAGAGGCAAAAATTCCACTGCTGAAGCATAGAGAAGTAAAGGAGAGTGCCTGCTGTGAGGGGAGCAGAGGATCAGGTAACTAAACCTGCTGTTCCCAATCACCTAGACGTAAACAGGCTCGCTCCCCCACTCCATGGTAAGATTTGTACTTTCCCCATTGATGGGTTTTAACTCTTTTGATGTCACCAACATGCGGCGACACAGAACCAATTTAACAAGTCAGTATACTTTACATTGCTGCATTTCCCACCCTGCTACAAGTTCATGGTCGCTTCAGCAACCCCCTGCCCTCCAATTCCCCCCACCCCCCAGCTTCTGTCCCCACCTACATCAGGGAAGACAGCGGGCTGTGCACAGGAGAAGCATTCAGTGCCCAGCAGAGAGCTTCCAGTGACAGTCAGGCATTGGCAAACAGCCCAATCCTTTGTTACCTGCACAGCCTGCTGTTTTTGCTGTACCTGCTGATTCCCCGAGTGGAGGAATGGTAAATCTGACTGTCATATTTGCCTATCTTTTGCCTGCCTGAATGAAGGATCAGAGGTGATCAGTGTTGATCACCCATTGTTCATTCATAAACATGAATGGTCGTTTTATTATATTTGCTAGTGTGTGATAACATTCTGTGTGTACCATTCACTTCTTTGAAAAATTGATTGCCCCTTGGTGTGGTTAAAGTGCACTAAAGCACAGTAATGTGAATTAACTTCACATTTTACCAGTAAAGTGTAAATCACCTTAATGGTAGCACGCATTAGTGATAATGGTGCAGGAAATCACACAAGCATTGTAAAATATAATGCTGAACATGCACACACTGACCAGAGAGTGTTAATCAGTCAGACATCTGAAAAGATCCTTATATCCAAGACAAACAGTTACTACTATAACCTTCCCTAATCCAATCAATCTTGAAGGTCTATTAATAAATGTGTTCACACAAAATTCAAACACACCTTTTTTAATAGAATCCAATTAGCAAAAATGTGAATAGATTATTATTATTATTAATAATAAGGATTTTCAGTATCTCACAAAGGTGACCCCTTTAAATATTTTATTATATCTTTTCATGTGACAATACTGAAGAAATTACACTTTTCTACAATGTAAAGTAGTGAGTTCACAATTTGTATAACAGTGTAAATTTTCTGTCCCCTCAAAATAACTCAACACAGCCATTAATGTCTAAACCGCTGGCAACAAAAGTGAGTACACCCCTAAGTGAAAATGTCCAAATTGGGCCCAAAGTGTCAATATTTTGTGTGGCCACCATTATTTCCAGCACTGCCTTAACCCTCTTGGGCATGGAGTTCACCAGAGCTTCACAGGTTGCCACTGGAGTCCTCTTCCACTCCTCCATGATGACATCATGGAGCTGTTGTATGTTAGAGACCTTGCGCTCCTCCACCTTCCATTTGAGGATGCCCCACAGATGCTCAATAGGGTTTAGGTCTGGAGACATGCTTGGCCAGTCCATCACCTTTACCCTCAGCTTCTTTAGCAAGGCAGTGGTCGTCTTGGAGGTGTGTTTGGAGTCGTTATCATGTTGGAATACTACCCTGGGGCCCAATAAATATTTAAAAAATTTGCCACATGTAAACTGACACCAAAAGAATGTTTCTGGTACAAAGAATCCCATCAAAAATATTTTTTTGGAGGAGTGGGGATTGGTATTCTTCTTTCTTATTTGTGAATGAAAGAAAAGTGCTTTATCCGTTCTACTGTTGGGGGGTGCTTTGTTTTTTTTGGTTAGCTGCTCTTTCTGCGCCTTCAGTAGGCACTTGGTACTTTAGGCATGGAATTAGTCTCCTTTAATTGGAGAGCCCACAACTTATATGTTCACTTCCTCTAATATATGCTATGCAGATGCTATCCTTTGTTTTGACCCATGTCAGTTAGCAATTACAAATGATTATTGTTTCTCTAAGTAATTTGTTGGCAAAACATTCCGCGTGTGTCGTGGACTCTCATATGCCTCTTTGTTTGACGATTGCTGATGTGCCTGTTTTGGCCTTGTTCTCCTGTTTTGTTAAAATTCTTAAATAAAAATGATTGCAACAGAAAGAAAAGTTTGCACTTTTATTTTTTATGCAACATTACACACATATGGATGCTTCTGTACACAGTCAACTAGAACTGTTACCTACAGCCTCAAAATACTGTGCAAATGCCTTGACTGATCTTCTCCACTAGGGATGGGCCCGGTGTTCGATTCAAACCCATGTTCGAATCGAACATCGGGCGTTCGCCCGTTCGGCGAGCCCAGAACTATTTGGGCCGCTTGCATCAAATTCGTGTGATGCGAGCGGCCCGCAATGCATTGCGCCAGTCGCAGTGCAATGCTGGCTGATGATTGGCCAAGCATGCACTGTGACCCTGCATGCTTGGCCAATCACAGCGCCGGCAGCGAGGAGAGCCATAATTGGCTACAGGCAGGATCCCTGTAGCCAATTATAGCTCAGGTGCTCTAGTACACGCCCTACGGCATAAGAGGCCGCCGCGGCAGCGGCCTCGCATATTGTGTTTCAGTGTCAGCGTGTCAGTGTGCTGCTCACTGCTGACAATATGTGCTTTATTTCTGGGGATTTGTGTGCGGGTGCTGTTAGTACAGCATTGCAGTATCACATCTGGGGGGTGTCTATAGGTTGCCTGTGAAGGGGGGCAGGTTTCCTGTGCTTAGAACTGTCCCTGCAAAAAGTGTCATTTTTGCAGGAAAAAAGCTATTTAAAAGCACTCGCGGCTAATGAATTGATGGCTCCCGTAACACAGAGAACTGTCATTCATTGATAAAAAAACAAAAAAAAAAGCGTGGGATATTAAGGGGGACCCCAGCCAAAAAAGATATGGCGTAGGGTCCCCCTCAAAATCCATACCAGACCCTTGAGGTCTGGGATGGATTTTAAGGGGTACCCCAGCCAAAAAAAATGGCGTGGGGTCCCCCTCAAAATCCATACCAGACCCTTATCCGAGCACGCAACCTGGCAGGCCGCAGGAAAAGAGGGGGGACGAGAGCGCCCCCCCTCCCGCCTGAACCGTACCAGGCCACATGCCCTCAACATTGGGAGGATGCTTTGGGGGTCTAAGACCCCCAAAGCACCTTGTCCCCATGTTGATGAGGACAAGGGCCTCATCCCCACAACCGTGCCCGGTGGTTGTGGGGGTCTGCGGGGGGGGGGCTTATCGGAATCTGGAAGCCCCCTTTAACAAGGGGACCCCCAGATCCCGCCCCCCCCCTGTGTGAAATGGTAAGGGGGTACAAAAGTACCCCTACCATTTCACCAAAAAAGTGTCAAAAATTGTAAAAATGACAGGAGACGGTCTTTGACAATTCCTTTATTAAAATCTTCTTTCTTCTTTCTTCATCCTTCGGTTTCTTCATCTTCTCCTTCCGTCATCTTCTTCCATCTTCTTCCATTTTCTTCTTCCTCCGATCCGCTTCTTCTTGCACTGGTCTTCTCGTCCTTCTCGTCCGGCATCTTTCCCTATGGCTTTCCCCATGACGTCAGAGGGGGGCGGGGTCACCAGGTGCCCTCCGTTATAAAAGACCTGTCAGATGGATCGAAGCCTCACACAGCGGGAGCCTCCCATTGCGAGGAGCAGCCCGACAGAAGAACAGATGCCGACGCCATGGAAGAAAATGCCGGACGAGAAGGACGAGAAGACCAGCGCAAGAAAAAGAGGATCGGAGGAAGAAGAAAATGTAAGAAGATGGAAGAAGATGACGGAAGGAGAAGATGAAGAAACCGAAGGATGAAGAAAGAAGAAAGAAGATTTTAATAAAGGAATTGTCAAAGACCGTCTCCTGTCATTTTTACAATTTTTGACACTTTTTGGGTGAAATGGTAGGTAAGTACCCCCTTACCATTTCACACAGGGGGGGGCCGGGATCTGGGGGTCCCCTTGTTAAAGGGGGTTTCCAGATTCCGATAAGCCCCCCGCCCGCAGACCCCCACAACCACCGGGCACGGTTGTGGGGATGATGCCCTTGTCCTCATCAACATGGGGACAAGGTGCTTTGGGGGTCTTAGACCCCCAAAGCATCCTCCCAATGTTGAGGGCATGTGGCCTGGTACGGTTCAGGCGGGAGGGGGGGCCGCTCTCGTCCCCCCCTCTTTTCCTGCGGCCTGCCAGGTTGCGTGCTTGGATAAGGGTCTGGTATGGATTTTGAGGGGTACCCCACGCCATTTTTTTGGCTGGGGTTCCCCTTAATATCCATCCAGACCTGAAGGGCCTGGTTATTGAATTTGGGGGGACCCCCACGCTTTTTTTTGTTTAATTTTTTTTTATTTTTTATCAATTACTTTTTTTTTATGAATGACTTTCAATGAATGACTGTTCTCTGTGTTACGGGAGCCGTCAATTAACATTAGCCGCGAGTGATTTTACATAGCTTTCTTTCCTGCAAAAATTACACTTTTTGCAGAGACAGTTCTAAGCACGGGAAACATGCGCCCCTTTACATGCATACTATAGGTCCCCAAACACTTTTTATGACAATAACATGCATATTAGCCTTTAAAATTAGCACTTTTTTCAAATTGTCCACAACAACAAGAGCAGGGAGGGAGGGAATGGACGTGCTGACGTAATGATCAGCATGGAGGGAGGGGTCTGAGCCCGTCAGCTGGTGAGGACAGGAGCGAGGCTGAGGAGAACGCCGGCTCCCCGCTGACCTGACCGCACGAGACCCCGGGACGGCGTGCCTTACTCCCGGAGCAACTAAGTAAACAGCAGCCCTACTTGGATGGGCATGGAGGCCCTACATTGCGCCCCCTGTGGGGGCATTACTTCTGGGTAGCGGCGGGCCGGTCCCCGCGGCCATCGTTTGGCAGCTCTCCCGTCCCCCTCACCTCCCCCGCCGACAGTAGTTTCGTCCGCCTCCACACACTCTCCATACACCCTCCAGCCTCAGCACTCCACACGCTGCAGAAAAAAACGACTGTCAGCAGAAAACGTGAAGGCCCAGGAGTATTCTCTTAAACCTGGTCTCAGCCTTGGGAAGACCGAAGAGAAGGTAAGACAACCCTTACTTACTATTGGACTAGAGACACCCTGAAGCGCATATACTGCCTACTGAACGTTCTGAAGGGGGTAAAAAAAAAAAAAAAAATTCTCTGTAAAACCTGGAAGATAATTTATGTGTAAGTAGTATGCCGGACCAGTTATTTTTGTAAAACCTGCTAAACTTTAAACAGCTGCCACGAGTATCCAGGGCTCGCATATTTAAAGAGCACACACATGGGGTATGTCCCCCCTAGGTGAGGTGGAAGGCGGAATATATATCAAAGACTGGGGAAGTCAGACAACTATTACATGTCAAATAAAATAAGTGCCTGAGACAAATAGAATTTGTGCGCTCTGGACGACCTGATGGCCTGGGAGCCCTAGGGTATACATATTATTTGCTATCTTAGAACTGCATACATATGGACTTTTTCCAGAGAACCAGCAAAAATAGCCCGGATGGAACAGAGGGGGCAAGGTCTATCTGACGACCCAGTAAGCAAGGGCACTCAGGGGGCAATACACAATACCCCGTCAGTAACTCTAGAGCGCCATGGGACCCCTCAACTGGAAACAGCCTGATATATAGGGCAAGAACTAAACCCAGGGAGACTAAGGGGAAAAAAAAAAATATATATACACCTACGCTATTACACCAATATCGGGGTATTGTGATTCCCGGAGAGAAGCCCAATATAGGGGGGTGTCCATAAGAATTCCACCAAGCCCCACCAAGAGACAGAGTTATATACTGACCATTCTCCATCAGGGGACAGCCGGAAAATCTGGGCAGAGGTGGCCAGAGGTGGAACATAGGGGCGCAGCTCTGACCTAGGCCGGACCACCTAAAAACGGATATAACTAGCCGGGGCCCTCCTTACTCCGGCTTTTTTTTTTTTGTTTTTTTATTTTTCTTTTTCTTTTTCAAAACCAGGAAGACAGCAACTATAGGACCCCCCTTAAATTGCATAGTACTGCGGGGGAGGGGGAACTCTCTGACTAGGGGGGGACTTTCAACACAGGGGAGAAGAGACCTATTAGCCCCAGGACCATTTACCTAGAGATAACCCCGCACCCAGAAGACATCTTGGGAAGCCTTGTCTCTTAGGCTGCTACTATTGGGGACAAGAGCCAAAATAAAATAATCTCACTACAAGGCAAGGAGTGGGCGGGGAGAGACCCCTAGATTTCCCCCACCCATTCCACTCAGAGGTGAGGTCTCCCAAGGAGGACGCCTGGGTTGATCCCCCCAGCTGAGGCGAACGGGTATATAAAGGGAATCCGGGGGTTTCTCTATCCCACTCAGACTGAAATAAATAAAAATTAAAAAAACTTCCCCAAAGGAGAAATAAGACAAAAAAAAGGGAAGGGAATCCCGAGAAAGGAGGATCCTAAGGCGAATCGATTATTGACTGTGGCGCTTCCAAACTGGGGAAAAGAATAAGAGGAACAAAAAGAAACACCATGAGTAAAGAACCCAATAAAGTGTCCAAGAAAGGAGCCCCAAAAACACAGAAAAACGACTCAAGTTCCATTAAACACTATCTTAGACAGGGTGGGAGCCCAACTACAGCTGCGCCAGATCTCTCCCCTAAAGTCACCAAGGCGAAGGAAAAATCCCACAAACCTGACATAACGCATGATCAATCAAGGGTCGACTATACAATGGAGAGTGAGGGGGATGCGAGCAGGATGGACGAGCAGCCAACAGGATCCCAACCCATCTCTAAGATGGAAATGGAGGAGATGATGTTGAGGCTGGAATCTGTGATCAAAGGCGAAGTTAATAAACTGAGGGATGATATGAGCCACCTGCTAACCAGGGTTGAGGGGATGGAAAAGAGGGCCGACAACATGGAGCAAGAAATTTCAGATTTAAAAATGCAACTAAAGAAGATCCAAATGCATCAAAGAGACATGTTATACAAAATCGAGGACCAGGAAAACAGAGACAGAAGGCAAAACCTACGAATCCGAGCCATCCCTGAACATAAAGGGGAAGATCTTGAAAAAACCGTCAGAACGATCCTAGCCCCCTTTACGGGAGCTGGGGAAGATCAGTTCCCCAGAATTGAGAGAATACATCGGCTAGGCAGAGTTGATTTTTCCGAATCCAATAGAACCCGAGACGTAATAGTCCGATTCAGCCATTTTAAGGATAGGGAGGAAATATGGCAGAAAATCCGAGGGAAGACACCCCTAGAGTTTGAAGGGGCTGAAGTCCAGATCTATGCAGACTTATCAGCACGGACCCTCGAGAGAAGACGACAGCAGAGACCCCTATTAGAGATTCTACGAAATAATAACATTAAATATACTTGGGGCTTCCCTGCATGCCTGATGGGCTCAAAAGAGGGCAGATGGGCTAGGCTGAGATACCCAGAGGAGTTGCCCGAGTTCTGTGGGAAATTAGACATCCAGATACCTGACCTTTCGGGGTGGGTGGAGGTGGGCTAGAAAGGAGAGGAATAGAAAAAAAATGAGGTGCTGGACCTCCCAGAAGAGGCAAGAAAGAAAAAAAAAAAAAAAAAAAAAAGAATTGGATCCGGAGAGTCCGAGAGATGAAAAAAAAAGAAAAAAGGGGTGTATGGAGGTCCAGGTGGCAGGGGGGGGGGGGGGGATGTAGGGCAGCGGGGGGGGGGGCTCCCCTGAACGGGATGCCAGGTCCTCACGGATGGGCCCACTCACTTGCCAGATAACAACGGGGCGAGTGGAGGGTGGGCACACAGGGGCGGGCTTGGAGTCCTGCCTCTCCAGAGATCTTGAGCTCGGGGGAGGCCAAGTGATTGGATGGCACCCCTTGATTCAGAGACCCAGGACTGGGTAGGAGGGGGTAGAGAGGGGAAGGTTAGAGAGGGGGGGGGAGGGAGAGGAGTGTGGGGGGAAGGGGAATGGGTGAGGGACGGGGGGAGGAGTGAGGGCACAGGGAAGGGGGGAAGGCACAAGGGAGGGAGACCCCGCCGCTGGGGGTCGCATTGGGGAAGCCGAGGTCAAGACAATATAATCAGATGACAGAAATTAAATGTCTCACATACAACGTGAGAGGGCTGAATGCTCCAAGTAAACGGTACAGAGTTTTGGAGGAGGTAGAGAGGTATGGGGCTAGCCTGGTCTTTTTACAGGAGACTCATCTCTCTCTCACGTCGAATATTAAACTCCATTCAAAAGCCTTCCCTACTTGGTACTATAGCGACACATTCTCAAGCAGAACCAGGGGGGTGGCCATAGGGATGGCAAAAGAACTGCAGTTTAACTTAGAAGATAGGAAAGTGGACCCGGAGGGAAGGTTCCTATTCTTGAGGGGGACCCTCTTCGGGACCACATATACCCTAGCAAATATTTATGCACCTAATATTAGATCACCTGACTACATGACTAAGACTCTCTCCAGGCTGAGGTCCTTCAGAAGAGGATATCTGATACTGATGGGGGACCTAAACCTTACCCTAGACCCGGACTTGGATAGCTCGTCTTGTGCACAGGGGACAGGAAATGTGCAATTGAAGGCTCTAAAGAAAAAGATGAGCTCGGAACAATTGGTCGATGTGTGGAGAATGCATCATCCACTCATCAAAGACTACACATTTTTCTCCCCTGTGCACAAGACGTACTCTAGACTGGATTATATTTGGGTAGATCACGGACTATTAGACAGAATAACGGACACTAGGATCGAGATAGCATCATTGTCAGATCACGCTCCGGTGAGCATGAGCCTGAACATCCCAGAATTTAAACAGCCTAGCTGTGGATGGAAATTAAACAACGAGTTGTTGAAGGACGAGGAAATTAGGGAAAGCGTAAGAAAAGAACTGGAGTGGTTTTTCCAAACAAATGATAATGGAGCGGTGAAGGGGTCAAGCCTCTGGGATGCCCACAAGGCTTTTATTAGGGGGGTGTTCATTTCGAAGGCCACTTGGAAAAAAAAAGAAAGATTAAGACGAGTTCAGGAGCTAACGAATGATATCAAGGACTTGGAGCATAAACACAAGGAGGACCCTACACAGAACCAGGCAACATTTCAAGAAATAATCCTCAAGAGGGAAGAGTTAAGAGAACTAGCGGAGCAGGGGGTAAAACAAGTATTTAACAGAATTGCCAAAGAGCGTTATACCTATGGTAACAAGTCAGGGAAACACCTAGCGAGATTGTTGCAAAAAAACAAAGCCAAAAACTTCATAGAAAAAATAGTTAACAAAAAGGGAGAGGCGAGGTTCATTTCAAAAGACATAGCATCGACGTTTAGGGACTTTTATGAGGAATTATACTCAGTTGGTCAAAAGAGTAGAGATAAAGAAGGGGGGGGGGGGGGGTAGGGACAAAGCCAACGCATTTTTGAGAAAGGCAAAATTACAGTCCTTGGGACTAGAGGAGAAGGAAAGGTTAGAGAGACCCATCTCGGAGGAGGAAATTCTGGAAGCCCTCAACAACTCGCCGTTAGGCAAGAGCCCGGGGCCGGACGGGTTTACGGCCCTGTATTATAGGACCTATAGGGAAATTTTGACACCTAGACTTCTCAGATACATGAATGGACTGGGCTCGGAGTATGGTATGAGCGAGGCCTCACTGTCGGCAACGATAACGGTTCTACGAAAGGAGGGGAAGGACGGCTCGACGTGCGCGGGGTACAGACCAATATCTCTACTAAATTTCGAAACGAAGCTTTATGCCAAGATTCTGGCCGAGCGTATAAAGAGATGCTTGGGTAAGCTGATACACCCAGACCAAGTGGGATTTACGTCGGGTCGAGAAGGCAGAGACAACAGCGTGCGAACTCTGTTGGCGATCCAGAGGATGAGAGATACACGAACCCCCAGTCTACTACTGTCTATCGATGCGGAAAAAGCATTTGACCGGGTAGACTGGGGGTTCCTGTTTAAGACTCTAGACATCATGGGATTTGGACCAAAAATAATCCAGAAAATAAGGGTCCTCTATAGCCATCCAAAGGCTAACATCAAGGTGAACGGCGTCCTATCCTCCCCCTTTGAAATGCACAATGGGACTAGGCAGGGCTGCCCCCTCTCCCCGCTCCTCTTCGTACTTTCCTTGGAACCACTTCTGGCAACAATAAGGGGAAATGCGGACATAGAGGGATGCGAGGCGAGGGGGAAGGAACACAAGCTGGCGGCATTCGCCAACGATGTCCTATTCTATGTAAGCTCACCTCAGAAATCGCTCCCCAATATTTTGAAGAACATCGCGGCGTACGGTGAGGTCTCAAATTTTAAGATTAACCTGGCGAAATCTTCCATTCTGAACATTAATATGAACAGAGTGGAAAAACAAGACCTGATGAAGGAGTATAACTTCATGTGGAAGAAACAAATTAAATATCTCGGCATAGAGTTGACGAACACTATAGGGAAAATGTACAAGGCCAACTATTTACCTTTATTAGACGAAGTAAGAAAGAAATGCCAGGAGTTTAAAACTAGACCAATATCGTGGCTAGGCCGCATTAATGCAGTCAAAATGATGATACTCCCGCTAATCACCTACAAACTACAGATGATCCCAATATCCCTACCAGAACAGTATTTGAGGAAAATAAAAACCATTATTATGAATTACATTTGGCAACAGAAGTCACACAGAATCGCAATTCAAACTTTAAAATTAGATAAAAGTAAGGGGGGCTTGGCAGTACCCGACATTGTTAATTATTATTATGCAACAGCTTTACTAAGAATTCCAGAATGGGGGAGGGCACACAGCGAAAAGAGATGGGTAAGTTTAGAGGAAGCACTGAGTGAAACACAGCTGGGGAAAATTATTTGGAACCCTCCTAAGTTTAGAAAATTGGGAGAAAAAACACATGCAATCACAAAGAACACACTAAAAGTTTGGGACAAAATGCACAAAAACTTCAAAATAAAATTTAACTCACCATTAATCGCACTAAAAGAAAACTACCTGTTCCCCCCAGGGAGTAAGGATCTGGGAGGGGAATGGATAAGAGATGATAATGCACGGTTAGGAGATTTAATTAGTAAAGGAAAAATATTGACCATTCAGGAGTTACAGAAGAAGAATGATTTGTTCACGGTGGACGGATGGCGGTACCTCCAGTTATGTCATTTAGTGGGTTCGATGCCCTCCCCCTATGAGGGGACGGTGGGACCTCACGGTGATGGAACGTATCTTCACAGCGGAGAATACTAAGAAAATGATCACAAAAATCTATAAATTCCTGCTGTCGAGGGACGGACAGGAGGTACCGCCCTTCGTCAAAAAATGGGGAAGGTAATTGGGCACACCTCACACGGGGGCAATTAAGAAAATTTTTCAACTCACATAGTTCGGCTGTTGATGTGAAAACTGCAGAGATCAACTATAAGTGCCTCTCTGGCTGGTACTTGACCCCGGACAAGCTAAACAAATTCCAGCCAGGAGTGCCCGCTAACTGTTGGCGAGGTTGCCAAGAGAGGGGAACTATGGGCCACCTATGGTGGGACTGTCCAAAAATTAAAAAATTTTGGAAGTCTATCCTGAAATTCATTGAGGAGATCTCTAAGGTCGTGGTAAAAGAGGACCCCTGGGAAGTGCTGTTACACGATACATCGGTAGGGTCCAGGCAATACAGGAGATCACTGGTTCCGCATTTGCTAAATGCAGCGAAGCGAGTGATACCCAGGAGATGGAGGGACCCTGAGTGCCCACCTCTCTGGGAATGGGTAGATGCGGTAGAGGGTATTTATACCATGGAGTGCCTTGCCAATAGTGTGACGGAGGAAGGAGAGGATATGAAAACTAAATGGGAGGGATGGAGAAGGTTTAAGAGGTCCTGGAGCTTTGTTGAAGCCCTAAGGAAATAGTAAGAGAGAGACACACGACTATAAACAAACACAAATGAAAAACGCACAATCATTCTTTGAGCATTCGCAGGAGCGACCCCAGCGGCGGGGGGAGGGGGGGGGGGGTGGGGGGGGGGGATATGGGGTGCGGATAAGATAAAAAAAAAAAAAAAAAAAGAGTCCTACTAGAAACGGAGAGAGCTGGTGAGGCACCAATTAGTAAGCCCTCCTAAATTGTATCCCACAAAAGGAGTAAATATGCATGAGAAATTTTGATATGAGTGATGTTAAAAAAAAAAAAAAAAAGAAAAATTTCCACAATGATGCGAAGACATAATTAGGGACAAAAACTGAGGGCGCTTCTGATTTGGGTCCCAATAAGTTCTTTCTGAGGTGGAAAAAAAAAAATATAATTTTGGATGTAAAAGATCTCAACTAGTTGCAGCGGGTGCAGACGTTTTGCATGGAGAATGCAAAGTCAGTCATTGTCTTTCTTATTCTGTGGAATTTTCTGACCTCCATAGACATTGAGGATGCCTACCTGCACATCTTCATTTTCCTGTCCTACATGTGCTGTATTTCCAACAACTAATTTTTCTTCTATACATAAAAGCCTGAATAAAACTGGGTGTACAGAAACTATCCAGACTGGCTCATGACACAAAAGAATGGTGACCACATAACTCTTTGCACCAATTTATGCTCCGCAACAAAATTTTACTTTGCCTTCATGTTTGCTGACCCATTTATGTCCATTGGTCCATTTGTCTTTTTTATTTAGACTTCCCTCCTTTACTTTACTCTTTGCCTACTTTTTCATGTTATCTTTGTATTTACTGTTAACCTATTTTGGACTATGGCTCGTTACCACTTTCTAGAGCGAATTTACCATTACCAATGTTATTATTGGTGATTTAAAAAAGCTGTTGCTTTTTTTTTTTTTTTTTAATGCAGAATGTTATTTAAATGGTAACTTTATTACAACTGTTTTTATTATTTCCCTCTAAATTGAACCTATAGCACAGTGATATGCAATTAGTGGACCTCCAGCTGTTGCAAAACTACAAGTCTCATAATGCCTCTGCCTCTGGCTGTCATGCTTGTGGCTGTCAGAGTCTTGCTCTGCCTCATGGGACTTGTAGTTCTGCAACAGCTGGAGGTCCACTAATTGCATATCCCTGCTGTAGGAGGTTCTCTGGTCGATGACTATGAATAATAGAAATGATTCCTGTATTAAATTTATAATTGCAGTTACCTGTTCAGAATCTTGGTTAGCTTTTTTTCATATGAAATTTGCCATTTATTTTCTGTAGGCAATACCCCAGTATCGTTTTTTAGAACCAGCGATCAGCTCTCTTGTAATAGCAATTGGAGTGGCTAACCAGCCACTCTTTTACTATTACAAGCAGTGGGAAGGGACGTCCCCCGCCTCCTGCTTTTAAAGCTTTGCCAATACATAGTAAAATTTACGCCATTTGGCACTGTTGCATAATGCATATGCATGCGCAATTTTAAAGCGTGACATGTTTGGTATCTATTTACTCTGTGTAACATCATCTTTTATATTTTACAAAAAAATGGGTTCTGCGTTGCGTTTTTTTGCATTAAAATTCATCAAAATTAAATTTTTTCCCCAAAAAAATGCATTTAAAAACCGCTGCAGAAATACTGTGTGACATAACAAATTGCAAAACCCACCAATTTATTTCCTAGGGCCTCTGCTTTAAATAAATGTATAATGTTTTATCAAAAAATACTGGATTGTTACATGTGAGCAAAAAGTGCCAGAAAAGTCCCTGGGGACACAGCCGTTCCCCGATGGGGGTAATGAGCGGGTGGCGGAGTGTTAGAAACATTGTGACTGGCTGTATCCAATCACAGCTTGTCACTATGCAAAGCGGCGTGCACGCTGCTTGTGCACGCCCCCGGGGGCGCGCAGCACAGCGATCAGTGTTGAAGCTGTTCCCTCAGACAAAGAGCCAATGAAATTGGCTGTTTACCATGTGTCCGACTGTGTCCAATCACAGCCGGTCACAAATGTCAAAAAACAGCCGTGTAACGGCTGTTGCTGGGTTCTTCTCCTCACACACCGATCCAGTGTGAGGAGAAGATCAGCTTACAGCGAGTTACACATTATACAGTTTATACTACAGTGTCCAGATTGCCCCCCTAAATAAAGACTACCTGTCACCACAGTAGCTGTCACAGGAGTATCTGTTACCACAGTACCTGTCACCAGGAATACCTGTCACAGGTGTAACTGTCACCACAGTACCTGTCATCAGATTACCCGCCATCAGAGTACCTGTCACCAGAGTACCTGTCACCAGATTACCCGCCACCAGAGTACCTGTCACCAGATTACCTGCCATCAGAGTACATAAATATTGGTCGACCAACCCTATCCACCATATGCCAATTTTTTCACCTGTCATGTCCAGGTCCCTATATGAAATTATAATGCGCTTCCTGCATTTCAATAATAATGCACAGTGCCCCCCCAAAAAAAATCACCCGGACTCAGATAAATTATATAAAATTTCGTCCCCTAATTGATTTTTTCTCCAAGAGGTTTGCCAAAATGTATATCCCTGACAAGAACACCTCTGTGGACAAATCCCTGGTCTATTTCACAGGCCGGCTGGGAATCAAGCAGTATATCCCCAGTAAGAGAGCGAGGTACGGGTTGAAGCTCAACAAGCTCTGTGAAAGCTCCACCGGATATGTGCACTCATTCCGCATGTACGAAGGCAAAGACTCCCAGCTTCAGCCCCCCCGAGTGTCCACCATACATGGGAATAAGCGGCAAAATTGTCTGGAAGTTGGCATTCCCACTCCTCCAAAAGGGGTATCACATTTACATGGATAATTACTATACCAGTTTACCCCTTTTCCACCACCTATACCTGAAAAAGACTTTGGCCTGCGGTACAGCAAGGAAAAACAGAAAGGGCTTCATACAGAATCTAGTCACCACAACGCTACAAAGGGGGGAAATTGACAAGCTTGAGGAACAAGGAAGTGTTGGCTGTGAAGTGGAGGGATAGACAAGATGTGTACATCATGTCCACCATCCATGATGACACCTCGGTAGCACTTCGCAGAAGACACGGTCCAGTTCGAAAGCCTTTCTGTATCCACGAGTACAATAAATTCACGGGGTGGGAGGTGGATTTAAATAATCAAATGTTGCAGCCCTATTTATCAACACGAAAATCCCCGTTCTGGTATATAAAAGTTGCAGTTTACTTTTTTATTTGGCCATGTATAATTCTTTCATCATTTATCAAAAATCGACGGAAACACCCAACACCTTTCTAAAGTTTATTGAAGACATTGTCACTGCCCTGATATATCAACAAGTATCCCCCCCCCCCCCATTCGCTCCGATTGTGTCAGCAGACTACATGAGCACAATTTTCCTGACCATAAGACTACGCCCAAAAAAATTTAGGGTGTGCACCAAAAGAGGAGTTAGGAAAGACACCAGTTTCCAATGTCCCCAATGTCCCTCCCAACCTGGCCTTTGCATCGGAGAATGCTTCAGACACTATCACACTCTTGTAAACTATTAGCCCATATTTCCCCGTTTTCAATTTCTGAATATTTCCCTGATGCCTCAACCAACCATATCATTGCCTTCCATGTGAACCGACCCTGGCCTGTTTATGGACTATGCCTCTGCCTACTGTCTGCATTGTTTATCCGCCATGTTTCTGACTTTCACGTGAACTGACCCTGGACTATCGACTATGCCTCTGCCTACCGTCTATTTCTGCCTTTTACCTGCACTGACCTCGGCTTGTTGACCATGTTTTTGCCTGCCCCTTGGACTGATCTTTCACCCGGCTACACAGGGGTCTCACATATGTGAGGGTCTCCAGAATAGTGTTCTGAGTTGAGAAAACCAGTTTTTGGTTTTCTGTGTTCCCAGAACAGGGTCTGGTAGCCCAGAGGCTTCAAAGAGATTTGGGTGGGAGAAGCCTCTACCCCTGTCCCCATTCTTTCCTGACCGATGCCCTAAGCTTGATGGTCCTGCCTGCTCCCTGGACAAATACCTTGGCTGTGCTGACCATATCTCTGCCTGTACTAACTATGGACAGTATTCTTGCCTGCTGCATGGACGATCCTTTTGCTGCTGCAATTAACATGCCTGCCTGCTACCTAGATCCAATGTTTTGGCTGTGCTGACTACATCTCTAACTATACTGACTATGGACAGTATTCCTGCCTGCTGCCTGCTAGCTGTTTTGCTGTCGCTGTCCACATTCCTGCCTGCTGCCTGGACCGATGCTCTCCTCTGTGGACCACTGCACTACTAAAACCGCAGGTAATCTTTTCTTTACCCTTTGCTCAGCAGAATGTATTTTGGTTTGTAATTGATATGTACAGTACATGCTATGTGTTAGAAATATGAAGGGCCTTCAACAATGTGATAGGTTGGCAGGAATTTATGTGTGTAATTTATGCTCCTAGGAACGCCTAACGGTGCTACTTGGATGTTGGGCCACAGTATGTGGCCAGGTTATGTAAAAGTCTCACACATTTGGTATCGGAGGAGTAGCAGAATGTGGCGGGGTGGCACAGTGGTGTAGTGGGTAGCACTCTCGCCTCGCAGTAAAAAGGGTCGCTCGTTCAAATCCCAACCATGACACTACCTGCCTGGAGTTTGCATGTTCTCCCTGTGCCTGCGTGGGTCTCCTCCGGGTACTCCGGTTTCCTCCCACACTCCAAAAGACATGCTAGTAGGTTAATTGGCTTCTGTCCAAAATTGGCCCTAGTATATGAATGTGAGTTGGGGACCTTGGATTGTGGGCTCCTTGAGGGTAGGGGCTGATGTGAGTGTGCAATGTATGTGTGGAGCGCTACGTAAATTGACGGCGCTATATGGGTACCTTGAATAAAAATAGGGATAATTGTAGATGTGCACCCACACTCACTCTGGTTGAACTGGATGGACTGGTGTCTTTATTCAACCTTACTAACCATGTAACTATGAAATGTATTTTAGGGTGTCATTTTTGCTATGTACATGCTGTGTGTTGGAAATATCTTATAAATGGACAACTTTGTGTAAAAAAAAAATGTGTTTTAATTTTTTCCCCACATTTTCCAAAAACTTCTGGAAAAAAATTAACCGTTCTATGAGGCGTAATGTGCAAAAGAAATGCGGTTTTAATTTTTTTCCACATTTTCCAAAAACGTCTGGAAAAAAATTAACCATTCAAAAGACTCATTATGCCTCATAGATTATACGTTGGGGTGTTAGCTTTCCAAAATGGGGTAATTTTGTGGGCGTTTCCATTGACCTGGTGCTCCAGGGCCTTCAAAATGTGATAGGTTATCATCAAATGAGATGTGCAATGTATGCTCGTAGAACGCCTGTAGGTACTGCTTGGATGTTGGACCTCTGTATGTAGCCAGGCTGTGTAAAAGTCTCACACATGTGGTATCGCTATACTCAGGAGGAGTAGCAGAATGTATTTTGGGGTGTCATTGCAAGTATGCATGTGCTGTGTGAGAGAAATAACACAAGAATAAAACAATTCCTTAATTTTCCCAAGAATTGTGTAAAAAAATTATAACTTTAAAAAACTTACTATGCCTCTTACTAAATACCCTGGAATGTCTGCTTTCCAAAACGGGGTCATTGTACTTTCCTCGCTTGTTAGGATCTCAAGAAATTAGATAGGCCATCAGTACATCAGGTGTGATCAGGTGTGATCAGGTGTGATCAATTTTCAATTATTTGCACCATAGCTTGTAGACTCTATAACTTTCACAGAGACCAAATAATATACAATAATTTGGGTTATTTTTTACTAAAGATATGTAGCAGTATACATTTTGGCCAAAATGTATGAAGAAAAATTACTTATTTGCAAAATTTTACAAAAAAAAATGTGTTTTTTTTTTCAAAATTTTCTCTCTTTTTTCGGTTATATTGCAAAAAATTTATTTGGGTACAGTTTAGTATCACTGAGTAATTGTCATTCAAAATGTGAGGGCGCTGAAAGCTAAAAATTTGTCTGGGCAGGAAGGGTGTATAAATGTCCTGTATTGAAGTGGTTAACACGGCACCTCGTGGCAAAGAACTATCTGAAAATCTGAAAAAAATAATTGTTTCTCTACATAAAGATGGCCTAGGCTATAAGAAGATTGCCAAGACCCTGAAACTGAGCTGCAGCATGATGGCCAAGGCCATACAGCTGTTTAACAGGACAGGTTCCACTCAGAACAGGCCTTGCCATGGTCGACCAATGAAGTTGAGTGCACGTGCTCAGCGTCATATCCAGAGGTTGTCTTTGGGAAATAGACATATGAGTGCTGCCAGTATTGCTGCAGAGGTTGAAGGGGTGGGGGGGTCAGCCTGTCAGTGCTCAGACCATATGCCACACTGCATCGAATTGGTCTGTATGGCTGTCATCCCAGAAGGAAGCCTCTTCTAAAGCCCCATACACACGGTCGGACTTTTTCATGGATTCTGTCCGATCGGACAATGTTGTTGAAAAATCAGACCGTGTGTATGCACCATCGGACAGTATACGTCGGATTGTCCGACGGACAAAGTCTTATCTCCTGCTGGAAAGATTTGCAGACAACACGGTCCGATCACACCAAATCCGATCGTGTGTACGGTTCTCCAACGGACAAAGTGCTACGCATGCTCAGAAGAAATTCTGTGACGGAAGCGCTCGGTCAGGTAAAACTACCTTTCCTAATCGACACAGCACATTCGTCACGCTGCAATGTTAAAATGTCTTTAATGCAGCGCATTCTCTTTTTCTTTACAATGCAACAAGAATGACATGTTTTAGCTGCTCCTATTCACCCGCACTTCTCACAAACTTAGTTCTTTATTACTTTTCAGCATTTATACACTACATGTTTATTTTTACTCAGATCGTAAAACAATCTTTGTTATATTTTTAGCATGATTTGTCTTTTTTTTTTTTTTTTTTGGGAATACATATTTGAAGGAGATTTTTTTTTTTTTTTTTGGAGGGGGGTTGTGTCTCAACTTAGCAAAACCACATTATTAACATTTGTATTTCTTGCTTAAATTTACTAGGAGTTTGTTGGTTGTTGGTGCCCCTTGTTAATTCTACTTTAGGATTAGTGAAATGTACCTGCCTACTCAAAGAAAAACTGTCATTGTAGAAAAGTAAAACACAATAGTCAATGATTATTTCAAATCCAAAAAACATTTATTTAGGTCTCAGCAACAAACCAAAGAGGAACGCAGCCATGGTGAAACTTGGGGAATTTGCAAAGCCTTGGACACCCACGGCAACCATCATTTTTCACGCTTAGAAAATTGGGGGCCTGAGGAGTACCTATCTAAATAATAAGGGAGTGCAATCTGGTCCTGAAGTCCAAAACATCCGGAACTGCAGCAGATGCCATCTAGGTCCCCAGGCTCTGGTCCTACGAGAGGCTCCATCTTCTCTCAGACCAGACTGAATCAAGGTCATCACTCTTTTGTCTTCCTTGTACTCTTCCTTCCACGCCGTGGTGCTGGTGCTGGTGGGGTGGCAGAAGGAGGAGGCGGAGCAAGGTCACTCTCGCAAACATGTGTGAGTGGGGTCATCTCCCCAGCCATCCCCTCATTTAGGATTTTGAGGATGACATCCTCACACATGCTGCGTTGCCCCGCCTCCATACCCGTCATTTTACTGCCAACCAAGGAGGCAAAGGCCTCCTCGTAGGTGGGTGTGGCATATAGGGAGGCTGAAGCATCTTTGATCAGCTGGAGCGCTGACTCTCCCACCTCCCCCATGCTTTTCGCCCTTCTGTAGGGAAGGCGGAGGGGAGGGACTTGGGAGACAGTCAGGCTCCTAGGCCTACCCCCCTGTTGGCTGCCACTAACCCCTGCCTCCTCCTGACTGCCACCTTCCACAGCCACCTCCTGGCTGAGGTCTTCCTGTATATGAAAAAGGGACATAGTTTCAGTTATTTGTTCATCAAACACACACAATTCTCATCTAGTGACTGTTGCAAAATGTTTACAAATAGAAAACCATACAATTCTCAGCCCTGCAGTTTAGACTCTTCCCAAAAATGTCTCCAACACCACTGTCTGTTGATATGTCAATCACGTTAGGAACTAAGCAATTGGGGATCCTGAATTAACTGAACATCATTCATTATTCCCCAAAATGGTTACAAAACTACTATACCTGGAACAAGCTGGGCTCCTGCACATCTTCCAGACTGGAAGGCCCAGGTTGGTCCTCGGAAGCCTCATCAGGGGTGGCGTACGCAGAAGGACGCGTGCAAGGAAGAGTCGAGAGTGACTTCCTGACATTAGCCTGGTCTTTGAGAAAGTGGAGCCTCTCATAGTACCAGAGCGTGGGGACATAGACATCAGCTGCTGCAGCTCCAGATGCTAGGGACTTCCGGACCTTATTGCGCTCCCGGAAATAGGTACTCCTCATGTTATTTATTTTTACTTGTAAGTTTGCCACGGTTGCCATGGGCAGGTTTGGCTTTACAAATGCCACAAGTTTCAGCATGGCTGCGTACCTCTTTGGTCTGTTGCTGTAGTCACGGTGCTTTGGTTGCCATAAGAGGGGAAATTCCCTGTATTTATCAATGAAGAGGGGGAGAAAACTCACGTCGTAGAAGGCCTCCATCACCTCTGCAAGACACAACACCACACAAAAACAATATAAATAATGTCAGCCTAAACTCTCCTAATCTTCTCCATAAAGAAGCCTCAAGTTCTAATCAGTCTAGGCTAGTTATGTACCAATGTCAAATTGTACCTTCGTTTCTAGCGATCGTCTCGTGCGTGAGCTTTCTCTCCCCTCGTCTCCCAGATCGTGGCTACGACACAGGCGTGTGACGTTTTATATACAGTGCGCATGCGTCAAACTCCGCCCGCCCCTGACGATCTTTCTCGTCTATTCCCCACCCCTTCTCTTTACGGCACAGTGGGGAGAGCACATGGCGGGGACACAGCAGGTGCGCCCCAAATATCCCACCAACGAGGAGGAGGACGAGGAAAGTCCGGAGGCACAAAACGTCCCGATCCCGGAGCCTGAAATTCAAGGCCTCCAATATGTCATTTGGAGAAATGTTGGAGATGGTGGACATATTAAAGAGGAGCGACTATGATGGGAAGTATGGGCCTTACCTCAACCCCAATGTCCGCAAGGCCAAGATCATGTCTAAAGTTGTGAGAAGGCTGTACAATCATTTTGGGGTACAACGATCCAAGGAGCAACTGAGGAAACGCTGGTCAGACCTGAAACTGAGGGAGGCCGATCAGTACAGAAAGATCAAGCGAATTCTTCAAAAAAGTAAGTAGTTGTGTTTTGTGTTTGCTTTCTTGCTTGCATACTGCTCCATGTGGTTTGATTTTTACAAAGTTGTACATTCCAAAATGGCCACTTTCAGGTTCGTCTGTGCATTCGATCGTACTCAGCCTCGATCTTTCTGCCACTGTCATGATCGTGTGTGTCCATTCGATCGTACGCAACCTCGATCGTTCGGCCACTTATAATACGAGGTTTGGTGAAGTTTTTATTGAAAGGAAGTTTGTTCTCACTAGAGATGTCATCAAGAACGTAAACCAAATTTATTCAATGTAAAGGAGAGGTCACTCAGTAGCTGTTTACCCATCTGGACTCTAGAGCACTAGTGCTGGGACACCCAAACCCCCTTTTTATTATGCTTTTCCACACATGTGCTCCAGTGGATACTAGAGGGGGGTCTCCATCACACAAACTTCTACCAAAAAGCTAGTAAGTTTAGCACCTTTACAAAGTGACTACATTCATGTAGTTGGCATTTGTAACTGGCCAAACAAAAATAGTGTCCGTCACTTTCAAGCAATGTTTGTCATTTCCTATTTCTGCCCTCAATAGATTGTGTTGCTAAATCTTCCTTTTGTACATTCTCATAGGGGAGCGAAAACTTGGGCCGTCTGAGGAAACCCCAAAACCAACACCTCCCAAAAAAGGTGAAAGAGCAGAAGCAGAGGAGGAGGAGGAGGAAGGAGAGATCATCGAACTTGGAGAAATTGTCACCACAACAGGTGAGTGTGGGAGAACACAGCTACTGGTAAGCTAATCAATGTATGGCTGCCTCATTTCCAACACCCGATTTTTGTTTGTTTGTGGTTTTTAGGTGACGTGGATGTTGTGGAAGAAAAATCGCACTTTACCACAGAGAGTGCCCACGTACTCATCGGGGAGATAATGGTCTGCAATAGAGATCTAGATTACATAACGCAAAACATCAATGATGTTCAACAAAAATTGAAGAACATCATTGATGTTTTAGGAAAAATATGAAAACGCACCAAGTAATTAACACACATTTGTGCCAGCTTCTGAACACATTTGCAACTTAAGAACTGTGTGAAATTTGGAACATGCACACATTGTGTCCACATGTGCTAGCTCCCATCATGGTGGATGAATGCCAACGTTTTTTTGGGGGTGCAACCACTTTACGAACTACGAAAGTGGTTGTGGTGAAGGGGTTGCACCCCCAAAAAAACGTCCATTCATCCCCATGATGGAAAATGGCACTTTTGAAGCTTCTAGGCATGTGTTTTACCATCTAATGACCTTTTTTAGACCCAAATTGTGTGCATGTTCTAAATTTCCACTTTCCAGGGGTGACCCCCCCATGTGATGAAGGCAAGATCAAACACACTTTGAACATATAGTCATGTCTGATCTTGTCTTCACTTTACAAAGTTGAACTTTCCTAGTTCATAGGTTCTGTTTTGCTCCATGCCTGGTTTTACCAATTGCGGAATGTTTGTAAACAATGTTGTAAATAACCAAGATGTTGTCAGTTTGGGCGTGAAGATTGTAAACGCACTTGTGAATGTTTTCCAAGTAAACTTTTTTATTTTTCTAAATGTGTGGCTTCCTTATTTAAAAAACACAATGCATTATGTATGTCAAATGTAAAGGATATGGGGGGCAATGGGTGTTATGCAGACGTGAGACGCCGACGTAGGGGGAGGAGCCCGCAGATGGCGGAGACACAAGCCGCGCAGAGAGGTGCCGGGTCATGTGAGCCAGGAGACCCGGGGAGCGAAGCGGTGGTGAGAGCCCGCGCAGCCCCGTCCAAATACAGCGGGATCACCCTCCGCCATACTTCCGAGCGCCGCTGAACCCCCCGCCCGCCCACCCACCCGCCGACCACTCGCAGGATAAGGATAATATCCTCCCAGCTCTGGAGGAGTACGAGAACCACCTGCCTGCATGCTGTGAGGAGAGGAAGGAGAAGGGGACATCCGCAGAAGGGGAAGGAAAGAAAAAGAGGGGAAAGGAAAATCTCAGGGCAAATAATTGCCCACAAGCGAACTGTGCAGCGTTCCCCTCTTGACGCATCCCCTCCTAATGCATCCTGCTGACCCCCCGCACCCTTGAACCCAGCGCCCCAGCAGACAAATTCCACCCGATCCCTCGCTCTGCAGATCTGCTTGCCGGACGACAGGAGACAGGAGACGGGGGGGACGCCCGCGGTGGGCACTCTCCGTCCAGGTATGAAACTTTTCCTTGTTTCTCTAATTAAAGCATTTGAATAAATCCTGAAGAAATTGCTGAAGAAATTGCTCGCTGATAAATTGTTTGAGCTATGAATGGACTTAAAACTGTATTTTATTACAAACGCTGACGTAAGGAAGAGGAAGGGAGGAGGAAGGGAAAAAAAAAAAAGAAAAAGGAGAGGGGGCGCTGAAAAAATTCATGGCTACTGTCATAACACAAATTTCTCAGGGGACTATAGCACAAAACCCCAGGGGACTACAGAGCCCAGCATAAAAGAGCGCCTCATTGCAATAGCCCTTGCAGGGCGGTTAACGGAAACAGTGAACCCCCCCCCCCCCTTACCAACATATTCGTCTGCAGAAAACAATATACTTGGGCCCATATTGATATAGGCCTCAGGGACTCTCTAGCCATACAGAGACCCTGGTCCAGGCCTCCCAAGCAACGTATTACGAAAGCACAGCTCATAAAAAAGAGCCAGGAAAAGGGATCCTACATCTCAAATAATCCTTAATACATATAAAGAAAACAAGACATTAGCAGAATACGGCAAGACGCCTGAATCTGGAGGGTCTACGCAATTATAACCCGGAAAAGGCCCAGACTAAATGGAAATTTTAACAGCTTACTGACTGGAGGCCATAGGTTATCCCATCTATTAGACCCCCTAGGGACTCGTAAGATTCCGGCTGCCCTAGAACAAGAAGATACAGGCACACTCTTGTTTTCTCTCTTTTTTTTTTTTTTTTCTGTTGAACAAAGTTGTAATCTTCTAAATTAACACAATCTAGCCCCGGGTAGCTACTGAAGCACCATACACCCCTCTACGGAAATAACAGCTACGGACTCTGTCAGTAGGAGCATTCAGACCCATTGAAAGGGGGAATAAAGCAAATTTCTCGGGGGCCCAGATAAAATGAAGGGGAGGTCACAAAGGGCAACCGAACCCAAAACCCCTAAAGACAGTCTTAATAACAGTACAATCTCGAAATACCTTAAGGACATAAGTCTTAAAAGTCCAGAGATGGAAAAGAGGCAACAGGGGACAAAGGAAAAAAAGAAGGAAACAGAGAAACAGAAGCAGGAGTTGGCCGAGGTATCCAGAATAGAGGCCGAACAAGAAAGGCCCGGGGACACCGGGGGACAAACGACAAATCGGGACTTTACACAAATACCCACCAAAACGGATATGGCAGAAATGTTTTCCCGCCTCGAAAATTCAATTAAAACCGAAATTAAAAATGTGCGTCTGGATATGGGCCAAATATTGAAAAGAGTGGAGACTATTGAAACCGTCTCCTCTGAACTAAAGACCTCCAGCAACTTAGAAAACAAATGGAAACAATGCATATAAAGCAAAGAGACATGACTTACAAGATGGAGAGTATGGAGGACCAGAACAGACGACAAAACTTGAGGATTAAGTCCCTCCCAGAACAGAGGGGAGAAGACCTGGTGACAAAAATTAACAGCATTTTCAAACCACTACTAGGAAAACCGGATGCCCCAGATTTGAAATTTGACCGGGTTCACCGGGTCAGAAAACCTTTAGGAGTAAGGGAAGAAGCCCCCAGAGATGTGCTGGTCCGTTTTCATTCATACGAAGAGAAGTCCCAAGTGTGGAGTAAACTTCGGGGAAGCCCCCCTTTGAAATACGAAACATCAGAACTCCAGATTTTCTCAGATCTCTCTCCTGGGACTCTTGCAAGAAGAAGACAGATGAGACCCTTACTTGAAATATTGCGTACATCAAACATAAAATATAGCTGGGGTTTTCCTGCAGCCTTGATTGTTGTTAGAGAAGGCCGAACATCCCGAATGAAATTTATGGACGAAATGCCAAACTTCTGCCAGGAATTAGGGATCATTCCACCTATCATACCTGGTCCGCCAGACTAATTAAGACGAATTGAAATAGTGTTCATATTGCAGGGGGGAGGGGGGGTGAGGAGGGGTGGTGTTGATGCGGGGTGTTTTTTCCGTGTTTTTTGTTTTTATTTTTTTTTTTTTTTCCTGCAGGTGTGGTAGTTGGGCTTCACCCCCACTTAGGGGGAGGACAATTAAATAAGCAGCGAGGGATGGTTGGAGGAGGGGCGGGATGGTGGGAGATGCTTGGGGGGAGGACGGTCACGGTTTCGGCTGCCTCCGCCCTCCTCCCTCAGTGGCAGGGGGAGGGGGGCGGAGAGTAGTAGGTTCTCCGCCTGATGCGGAGCTCCACCCCTAGAGGGGCCAGTGTACAGGGGGGGCCCCAACGGGATGCCCCGCGGTGCATACAGGGTCGGAAAAAGACCGGGGGGAGGGGGGAGGGGTTCAGAGGGATTAGGGGGGAGAGGAGAGGGAGGGAGGGAGGGAATGGGTGGTAGAGGGGGGGGGAGGAGGGAAGAGGCAGTCCCTGCCCTGCAAAAACGCAAAAAGAAGAATAAGTTCAAATGGTCCATTTGGGCCAAGGGTTTACGCTTAAAATATGACTGAAGGTACATTGAAGCTTATAACGTATAATGTAAAGGGTATTGTCTCGCAAGAGAAAAGATTTAAGATTCTTAAGGAAATGAGGGAGTACCACACAGATATCATTTTCCTACAAGAAACCCACCTTCAACATGAAAAAAATATTAAGATCGCTTCCTACGACTACCTAAATTGGTATTATAGTGACTCCCCAACAAGAGGCGCGAAGGGGGTGGCCATAGGGGTTTCTAGAAATTTAAAATTTAAACTGCTGGATAGACTGACCGACTTCGACGGAAGATTTTTGTTCGTGAAATGTAAAATAGGAGAGCAGACACTGACCTTAGTGAATCTGTACGCCCCAAATAAAGACCCAACGGGTTATCTAGCAAGGGTCTTGAGCCGGTTGGCGAAATTCCGCGAGGGAGAGACCATCCTGGCTGGGGACCTGAACTTTGGACTGGACCCCAAACAGGATAGCTCATCAGGAATACAGAGTACGAGCCAGGTAAAACTAAAAAAAAAAAAACTAAAGATCTATCAGAATCAGATGGTAGACGCCTGGAGAGTACAGCATCCAGGGGTTAAAGATTACACTTTCTTCTCACCTGCCCACGGTACACACTCTCGATTAGATTACTTTTTGGTAGAGCATAAAGTCTTAGAACAAATAGTCACAACACAGATCGAGATAACTACCCTCTCGGATCATGCCCCTGTGTCGATGGTCATGAAGCTCAGGGGTCTACAAAGGCCTCCATATACTTGGTGTTTGAACGACGGTCTCCTGGCTGAGGCCTCAGTGGAAGAGGTCATTAGGGGGGAGATCGAATCGTTCTTCGAGACCAACAATACAGGGGAGATCTCCGAGGGTACATTATGGGAGGCACACAAAGCCTTTATCAGGGGGATACTTATTTCAATTGGGGCTGCCAAGAAGCGAGAGAAAAGAGAACTTAGGGAGCATCTAAGGGAAGAGATCCGGAGGTTGGAGCAAAAGCATAGAGAGTCAAGTACCCACAGGCAGGATATTTTCCATAGACTTTTAAACAAAAGGGAGGAATTAAAAACCATCCTAGAACAAGATGCCAGGAAATGGTTCCATAAAGTAGCAGAAGATAGACATCATTGGGGAAATAAGTCGGGCAAGCACTTAGCAAGAATATTAAAAAAGAAACGAGAAATTAATTATATAGAGAAAATTCAAAATGAAACTGGAGCAATTCTCAACTCTTCCAAAGACATTGCCAACGAGTTTCGAACATATTACGAGGCACTATACGATGTTAAATTAAAAGAGCACCATCACGAAAGGCCCCAAAACCAAAGTCAGGATTTCGTAAAGAATAGCTCCCTTAGTGCCCTTTCGAAGACGGATAGTCTGAATATGGATAGACCCATAACAGAGAAAGAGATACTGGAAGCTATAAATACTTCCCCGAAAGGCAAGAGCCCAGGATTGGATGGGTACACTCTTACATATTATAAATGCTTCAAAGATATCCTCGTGCCCAGAATGTGCCGTTACTGGAACAGGCTCGGAGAGGACTGTACTATGAGATCTGAAGCTCTAATGGCGTCTATTACAGTGATCTTAAAAGAGGGGAAAGATAGAACGCTATGCTCGAGCTATCGACCTATTGCCTTGCTTAATGCCGATACAAAGCTGTTTGCCAAGGTGTTGGCAAACAGATTTAAGGAACATATGACACAACTGGTCCACCCAGACCAGGTGGGGTTTACCCCGGGAAGGGAAGGAAGGGACAACGAGATTAGGGCCCTGTTGTTACTCCAGGCGGCAAGGCAGGGGAAAGTCCCCAGTCTATTCCTGTCACTGGATGCCGAGAAGGCCTTTGACAGGATAGACTGGGGGCACATGATTAATACACTGGAGGCCATGGGCATAGGACAGAGAATGATCAGCTGGGTGAGGGTCCTGTACGATCATCCCCAGGCAAGGGTAAGGATCAATGGGGTGCTCTCACAACCATTGGTTATGAGGAATGGCACGCAACAGGGGTGCCCCCTGTCCCCTCTCCTCTTTGTTTTATCTCTGGAACCCCTTCTTTCTACCATTAGGAATTCAGTGGATATAAGGGGGGTGGGGGCAGGGGGAGAGGAGCACAAGATGGCGGCATACGCCGACGACGTGCTATTTTTTGTGACCAACCCCCGGATTACTCTCCCAAACCTCCTTAGGACTCTGAAACTATACGGTTCAGTATCAAACTTTAAAATCAACCTTGCCAAGTCAGAGATCTTGAATATAAACATAGAGCAAGCCGAAGCCGATCGACTCTCAAAAGTGTTTCATTTTCCCTGGAGAGATAAAATAAAATATTTAGGAGTCATGCTCTCATCTACCCTAAGGAAAATTTACACATTAAACTATTTACCATTGCTGGAGGAGATTAAAGCAGAAACTAAAAGATTAGCTCCCTGTCCCTTGTCTTGGTTGGGGAAAATTAACGCGGTCAAAATGGTTATGGTTCCAAAAGTAAACTACAAACTACAGATGCTCCCGCTCGCAGTGCCGCAAGTTTTTTTTGCTATACTAAATAGAATAATTTCTAAATTTATATGGTCCAACAAGAAGCCTCGCATATCCAAAAACATATTATCCAAGGAGAAAAAACAGGGGGGGCTAGCATTCCCCGATTTTGAGAAATACTATAGGGCTATAGCCCTTTCAAGGGCTATAGAATGGATGAAAGGGGGAAGCAACAAAAGATGGGTGAATATAGAGAATGCACAAAGTAACACACAACTGGGTCACATTATATGGAATCCCCCAAAATTTAGAGTAGAGGGGGAAGGGACACATGAAATCACATTGGTTACACTAAAAGAGTGGGATAGGTTGTTTAGAAAGAATAAATGGGTGTATAATTCACCTTTGATTTACTTAAAAGATAATATTTTTTTCACACCAGGTAGGAGTCAAATAGGGGGAAATTGGATTAAAAACAGGGAAGCACAGTTACAAGACATTATTAAGCAAGGAAGAATACTCACTTATCACGAATTAAGAGAAAATAGGGAACTTATGTCGATTGACGCCTGGAGGTACTCACAGCTTAAACATTTTGTGGAAAGTCTTCCACAGCCAATCCGGGGAGGTGAGGATCTCACAGCTCTGGAGAAGATATGTGTACGAACAACAACAAGAAATAATATATCCCGATTATATAAGATGTTGATTTTGGAGGAAAATGACTGGGTCCCTCCAGGTGTCAAAAGATGGGTAGGGGAATTAGGAACCCCATGTAGTAAAGATAGAATTAATAGAATTTTTCACGTAATGCACCGTTCTGGGTTTAACACAAAAACAGTCGAAGTGAATTTTAAATGTATCTCAGGTTGGTACCTGACCCCCCAGAAGCTTAGCAGATTTCAAAAAGATAAATCTCCGGAATGCTGGCGAGGATGTGGGAATACAGGCACGATGGCTCATATATGGTGGGAATGTCCTAAGATCAAAAAATATTGGCAACAAATTTTGGAGCTAATTAAAATAATTACTGGGAACAATATTCCAGAAGACCCCTGGATAGTACTGTTCCATGGGGCAGACACACCCATGGGCCAGTATAAATCCTCAGTTATACCGATACTGCTAAATGAGGCAAAAAACCTTATTGCTAAGCACTGGCGAGATCCAGAGAGCCCGCGTACAGGGGAATGGATAAGTAGAGTAAATCTGCAGCAAAAGGTAACAAGTTCTGAGGCACAGAGAATAGGCGATGAGAAAGTGGAGGAGAGGAGGAGGAAATGGGCAGGCTGGGAAATCTTTAAAGACTCATGGAGATTCGCGGAAGAAATAATGGGTTAAGGCTGACAGTGCGACCCACAATGGGTACTCCATACGATCTATGCCATTTAAATCTGTACACATGCGGCATATAGGAAATCAATAGACAATACCCATAAGGCGTCAGGCAGGGCAGGGACGGGAGGGGGGGGGGGGGGTGGGGGGGGGGGGAAAACGGTAAATGTATCTGCTTTGTTAAGTTATATGAAGTAAGTTTTATGTATGCATTTGAAAAATTTATAAATAAAGATTTAAAAAAAAAAAAAGGGATGGTAAACTGTTACCTCCTTTTGCCCAGAAAGTGCATTCCCACTGTCGAAGGCAAAGGGAAAAAATTTCAAGGTAAAATAAGCTAAAAAGAATACTGAAATGCTTTGTTAAGTTATATGAAGTAAGTTTTATGTATGAACTGCATTTGAAAAATTTATAAATAAAGTTAATTTAAAAAAAAAAAAACCCTCTGGTCTGGGGTGAGGGTCCTCATCGGGAACGGCCTCATCACATGGGGAGTCAACGCAAACGCTTCATCTGCGACAAAGACGAAGGGGAGTCCTTCTGCATTCTCCTCTGGAGGTGGCAAGCACAGACTGCCACTTTGGAGACGCCAGTAGAACTCCGTGTGCGTAATGGCACCACCATCCGAGATCCGGCCGTTCATCCCCACGTCCACATACATAAATTCATATGTTGCCGACACCACCGCCAACATCACTACACTATTAAACCCTTTATAATTATAATAGTAGGACCCCGAGTTGGGCGGTGGGACGATGCGGACGTGTTTCCCATCAATTGCCCCTCCGCAGTTAGGAAAGTCCCAACGGCTGGCAAAGTGGGAGGCCACAGTCTGCCATTCCTGTGGCGTGGAAGGGAACTGTGGAGTGAAACAAGAAAAAATAATTAGTCACTTTGCACATAAACATTGCAAGCAGATTAGACAATCAACATCTTGGAACAAGAGCATTGTATAAAATTGGAGGCTGGAAAGTATTTGCACAGAAAAGTAGAGGCTCCCCTTCACAGATTACTCACCCCCATCAATCCCCACACTTCTGATGGGCCATTGGCAATAACTAGGGTTTTGGGGGGGGGGGGTTGTTGGACAGGTAACCCTCTGCACTTCATTGATTGGCAAATGGCTCAATAATGTGTGCTAGTTTGGCCAGACACTCTGTACTTAACACTATTGGCAGCCCCCAGGAAAGCTAAACTAACATTCCAAACCCCCCCCCCCCCCAAAAAAAAAAAAGGAACGCACATTGTGACATTATGAAATTACCAAGCAAGCTAATAGGAGGGAAAGAACACAAAAAATTAGGAAATGGAAAGTATGGAGGCAGCCCCTTGCACTACATGCTTTGCAGAATTCATCCCTAAAGATGCCCACTATAAAGAGGTAGGTATATAGTGTGTATTGACCTTGGGAAAGCCAGCAGATAGAGGATTGGTACCATCTGACAGAGCAGTTGGGGGAGGGGGTTCCTAATGAGTTTGCCCCCCCCCCCCACCAAAAACAATAAAAAAAAAGGGGCTCTACATGAAGTAAACCACACAGCAAACATTTGTGCATATTTTAGGGGGTGTTTGGGGGCAAAAAATACTATGCAGCAGACAAAATACATTGCTTAAGTGACTAGGCCATAGGTGTCTATTGGGGCAGAAGAGCATGCTGGGGAGGTAAGTGAAGGGAAAAATGCATGAAGGAGAAAAGGGGCACAGCATATTAGAGCATATTGCAATCATGGTAATTAGGGAAGGAGGTCAAAAATAGAAGACATTAGCAAACAGAGCATACATAGAAGGGAATAGTAAAGTATAAATGTTACCTTAATATAGTCCTCCTGCAGGACCTGGATGATGGCAGAACAGGTCTCTGGAATAATGATTCCCAGGGCCTGGGGAGAGATACCTGAAGAGAACTTCAAATCCTGAAGACTTCTCCCTGTTGCCAAGTACCTCAACGTGGCAACAAGCCTCTGCTCCGGAGTAATGGCTTGTCTCATGCAGGTATCCTGCCGGCTGATAAAGGGGGTCAGCAAAGCCAAAAGACGGTGAAAATCGGGGTCCGTCATCCTGAGAAAGTTCCTGAAATCATCAGGATTATTCTCCCGGATCTCACGAAGCAAAGGCATGTGCGAGAATTGGTCACGCTGAAGCAACCAATTCTTGGTCCACATACTCCTCGTCACTCTGTTCATGGACGGGTCTTGGGTCAAAGCTAAAAGCCCGACACCAATTCCGCGTACAGCACAAACTCGGCGACGAGTACGCACGGGAAACATCGCTCACAAGGTCACAAAAGGTCGGCTGGTCAGAACGGACAAACAGAAAGCACCGATAAACAGCAAGGCCTGAAAGAACAAAATGAATACCAGAAACGAGCAGACAATAAGCAGTGCAAATCAAAGCGTCCTATATCAAGATATAGGCCGCAATGACCAACAAATGCGAACTGACTACACGCACTAATAAACAGATACGCACGACAAGCACAAACTGAAGAGCAGTAACGATCTGAGTCAGAAAACTGAGAAGCGCGAATCTTAAGTCACCAAACTTCGACTAACTCGCGATAAACACGGGATCAGCAGAAGGAGCCCAACGGGTGCCTGACGTGGTGCTGAACTTCCCTTTTCTAATCTCGTGGACGACGACTTACGTCACGACGTTCTTGCAGACCGGATATTCCGACAACGTAGTCCGACCGTGTGTACGCAACACCAACATCGGACAAAGTACGACGGACAGGATCCGACCGACCTGGTCCGCGGATTGTCCGACCGTGTGTATGGGGCTTAAAGATGATGCACAAGAGAGCCTGCAAACAGTTTGCTGAAGAAAAGCAGACTAAGGACATGGATTACTGGAACCATGTCCTGTGGTCTGACAAGATCAAGATAAACTTATTTGGTTCAAATGGTGTGAAGCGTGTGTCACGGCAACCAGGTGAGGAGTACAAAGATGAATGTGTCTTGCGTACAGTCAGGCATGGTGGTCGGAGTGTCATGATCTGGATCTGCATGAGTGTTGCTGGCACTGGGAACCATGAATGCAGAGGCGGCTCTCTAATTAGGCAAATAAGGCAGTCGCCTAAGGCCCTGCGCTCCCAGGGCCTTTCAGCTGCCTAATGTCCCCGGTCAGTGTCCCCAAGCTGGCAGGGTGAGCGGGACGGGCTTGTAAAGCATCACCGTCTTTAGTATACAGCACTGCCTGCTGCAGACGAACTGTAGAGGAGGTGGAGGCGGAGCTGCCGGCCACTGCTGAACCCGCCAGGAGGTAGGGGCGGACTGGGCCGGGGGGCCTCGTAAAAATGCTGCTTGCTCTGCACCGCTGCAGACAGCTGATGACACCCGCCGGCCGCCACGGCACTGTGTTAAATCTGCAGCAGAGCGGTGCGAGCATGCTATGAGTCCAACCGACACATCCACTTCCCTGTCGGGTGGAGTGATCTCCGCCCAACAGGAGCTTCCTAGTCCCGCCCGGCATGATGTCATTCACAGGCCAGGAGGCGGGATGAAAGGTTCAGAGGAGAGTGCTGCAAAGACCTGCGGGGAGCCAGCGAAGCCCCGTGCAAGTAAGTTTGCAGAGGCTAAAAAACGCACCTCAAATGGAGGGTGGAGGAGCGCAAGGTCTCTAACATCCACCAGCTCTGTGATGTCGTCATGAAGGAGTGGAAGGTAGGGTTGAGCGAACCCGAACTATAAAGTTCGGATCCGTACCGGATTTTTGGGTGTCCGGGTCCCGGACCCGAACCCGAACTATTGGCTGTATGTTTGGGTTCGGGTCCGGTGTTCGGCGATGTAATGGCGCCTTTTACAAGCTTCAGGGCAGCCAATCGACGCTAGTTTCACTAGTGTGCCCTTAGAAGCCATCACAGCCATGCCTACTAATGGCATGGCTGTGATTGGGCAGTGCAGCATGTGACCCAGCCTCTATATATAGTACAGACACACAGCACACAGCGTCATTCTGCTATAGACAGGTTCCTGTGCTGCTAAGAGAGGATTTCATTAGGAGTTAGTCTGATGCAGTCAGTCAGTCCACATTCCTTAAATTTTCTTCAAATTAGTTATATCAGTGAGCGATCTACATAGCTAGAGTAGAGTAGAGAGTGTGTTTAGTAAGGAAAAGAAAGAGGCAGAGAGAATTATTCAAGAGATTCCTAAATCAATTGTACCCTGGCTGGGGTGCAGTGCACAGTCTTTTAACAGTGCCATGAGGCCAGTGCCAGACAAAATATAAGTTTTACCTGCAAGCTCAGTGCATCATCACTGCACTGCATATTTTAGTAAGAGATACACCATACTCTGTGTGTATTCTGCTATTGGAAAAACATTGCAAAATAATTTAATTTTGCTGTGTTTTTTTTTTTCCCAATAGCATTTTCTGCGTGTTCATACACGCTTTAGACACTGTACGTGTATTCTGCTATTGAAAAAAAATAAAATATTTCAGTGCTCTGTGCAGGAGTGTGACATACAATCAAAAAGGGGACGTGGCCCGGGTCGTGGTGCTGCTGGTGGCGCTCCTGTTGCAGGGAGAGGACATGGTCGATCTGTGCCAGCTACACGCACTAGTGAAACACCTTCCTCAGGTGCGAGTAGGCGACAGAGCCTGCAGCGGTATTTCGGCACGCCTAATGAGGCTGTACGAATGTTGAGGCCAGGACAAGTACAGGCGATAGTAGATTGGGTTGCTGACAGTGCCTCCGGTTCCTTCACATTGTCTCCCACCCAGTCTCCTGGTGAAAGTTGAGAGTTGGCACCTGGAAAAGTGTGTATTACTGCGCTGTCCAAAAATCAAATGAATAAATACTGTGTCACAAAAGAAAAAAATGAAAAAATAAAAGTAAAAAGCTGCTGCAATCATATATGTGAGATACCCACACTAAAACGACAAACAGAAAAGAATGACTGCGCTGCAAACTACTGATTTAACACACCAGTGACAGAGTGTTATAACTATACTCAAGAGTGTATATACCAAAATTCCAAAATGATATAAGATACATGAAAAATACTTTTGTACATCAGACACTAAAATTAATAATACTGTGATCTGAGGAAAATTGGTGAACATTTAAGTTGTAAAACATTCAATGTGAAAAAAAACCCATTTCACCATATATCACTCAAAAGCTAGATTGAACAGTGAAGTGATGTAAGCATATCACTGAGAAATAGTTCAGTAATCAACATAATGTCCATAAGACGGGTTTCAGAAAATCCAATGGTGACACCACTCATATAGCACCCAAAGGAAAAGAAGTGGCCTGATAGAAAAGCCTCCACCACCGAAAACTGCTGCCTCTTACCAAATAGCAAGATCTCCTGTCAGAGAGATCGTAAGGGCCTTAGGCTTATCTCCCCAGCCACGGGTCTCAGGAGGAGGTGAAGTAGTTTTCACTGGATGCAGGACGAAATTTTCTCAATGGAAACAAGCGGGTACCATGCGGAAATAAACATATAGAAACTCCATAGTGTATCACTCAACCAAACTTAATAAAGAATAAAAGGTTTACACTTACAGGAATGCAGTTAAAAGAAGGCATGTAGATATAAAAAAGCCGGCCGGCTCGTGTTAGCTGCCCGTTGCTTCCGGGTCTAGGGCGGTATTGTGGTGGCGTCAGCACGCCGCTCTCCCTACGCCGTTTCGTCAAAGATGACGTCTTCCAGGGGCACGGGCGGCGTGTTGACTCACCACCTTATATAACAGACATTCAAGGGACGCCCAATTCTGAGATACTGGCGCCGTCATGTGTCCACCATTTTGGACAAGGGCAAATAGCCCTTACACCAAGAACATTAATGGTATTGAACAGAAAAAAGGAGCCAAATATTGATCAGCACTTTCAATACAATAATCGAATAGACCTGACAGTATTAAAGGAATCCATCAATTAAGAGGTCCTCTAGTGGCTGAAAGGAAATATTGAATTAAATTAAAAACAAAATTAGAATAAAAAATTATGTAAATGGCAGTAAGTTATTAAAAAAATCACCTCATAAGCGGAAACGCAATACTATATTTGTAGAAGACAGACAAACCAATATTAGTTCAGGCTAATCAGTCCTCCAAATTCTATAGGTTAAAACGTGAATTGCTATCCCATATGATGGGAAGAGGAAAAATAGCATATCAGACGAGTGGTTCTGAGTAACCACACAGGTCCAAAAAACGCGTTAACACTGCGCCTCTAAGGACCTAAGTGGTACCCCAAATAAAAAATATAGATTAATCCCACTATTAGTGTCATTTTTTCAGATAGACAGATAAAATAAGTGGGTAACATACAAAACCAGAAAAAATAAAAAACTATGAAGTCAGATAAAAAAAAAGGAAGGGTCTTATATCAATCTCAATCTGCTTAGTTAGATGGAGTGATATGTGGGGCCTAGTTGTCATAACATCCCCAAACCCAAATGAATGTAGGCACCAGGAACTCAGAGTTGGTTCACAATGAACATATCAAAGTCAGAGGTTATTAGCTGTTATCAATGAAAGCGTTAACATCAGTGTCTACATTTAGGCCATAGGGAGTGTAACAACGAACCCTATATATCCAAGACATTTCTAGCTTGGATAGTTCCCTTACCAAAGAGCCTCCCCTCCAGTGGGAACTGTATTTATCTATACCAAGAAATAATGTGTTGGCTGGATTTCGATCATGGTGGATCGCATAGTGTTTGGAAACTGAGTGGAATCTAAAACCATTTTCTATATTGGTGATATGTTCCCCTAAGCGTACCTGCATAGAGCGCTTGGTCCTCCCAATATACTGGTGCCCACATGGGCACTGGAGTAAGTACACCACGCCAGTAGAGCTACAGGTGATGAAAGAGTAAATTTTGTGGACAATAGATGTACTACTGGAGACAAAAGACTCCGTTCTCCTTGGTTTGCTTTTGTTGAGGGTGCAAACCTGGCATCTACGGCACTGATGGTATCCAGTGATATTTTGAAAAAAGGACACTTTTTTCACTGGGGGGTCAATTGCGTTGGGAGCAATCCTGTCTCTAAGAGATGGAGCTCCTTTGAAGATCAATTCAGGGTGAGGGGGTAAAAAAGTTTTGATGACACTGTCATTACCCAAAAGGTGACAATGCTTCCGTAAAATCTTTTTCAGGATGTAGTGTTGGGTCGAAAAAGTAGTAATGAGTGGTAAAGAGGGTCTCTTTCGAATTTTCTTAGGACCATCAACAAGAAGATGTGATCTATCTAGAGCTGCCACCTCATCCAATGTTTCTCTAAGTGAATCATTATCATAACCCTTTTCGTAGAGTCTATCCTTAAGAAGGCCTGCTTGAGCTCTATAATCATCAATAGAAGTGCAGTTTCTCCTCATCCTGATAAACTGGCTCTTAGGAATTGACCTAAGCTAGGTATCATGATGGCAACTTCCCTGAGGGATGTAGGCGTTACGGTCAGTCTTTTTAAAGAATGAGATAGTTTTAAAGCCATCTCCCTGTTTTGTAATGGTAATATCCAGAAAATTGATCTGGGTACTACTAGCTTCATGGACAAATCTGATCCCTCTTTCATTGTCATTGATGGTAGAAAAGAAAATATTTAATTCAGAAATTGACCCATCCCATAGGAGGAGGACGTCATCAATGTACCTAGCCCAGAACATAAGTTGTGGGTTTCGGTCGTGATAGATGACGTCCTCCTCCCATTTGGCCATAAACAAAAAACATTGGTCAAACCAAAAGTAATTGTGGTTAGCTGCATACTCAAGAAGATCAATAATAAACGCTTGCTGTTGGGCTGGTAGAGTAGAAGAGATGTACAGATAATGTTTGACTGCTGCTATCCCTAAATCATGGGGTATGACTGTATACAATGATGTTACGTCAGCCGTCACCATCAAAGTATGTGCACTAGGTTTTAGGCTAGACAATAGATTAATTACATGTTTGGTGTCTTTTATGTAAGAGGGCATGTTTCTCACCAGCGGCTGTAAAAAATGGTCAATATACTTACCCACCCGGGACGTAATGGAATCGATACCACTTACAATTGGTCGTCCCGGGGGGCAAGTTAGACTCTTGTGAATTTTGGGCAGGATATAAAGTACCGGAGCCCGTGGTGCTTTAGGGACCAAAAAGAGTTTTTCCTTCTCATTCAAAATGTTAGTTTGAAAGCCCCTTTCAACCAATATTTGCAAAGACTTTTTATAGTGAAAGATGGGATTACCTGGCAACCTCACATACGTGTCCTCATCATTCACTATGTTGCGCATTTCTTGAAGGTAATTAATACGGTCTAGTATAACAATTCCCCCACCCCCCCCCCCCTTATCCGCAGGGCGGATTACCAGATCCTTATTGTTACACAACTGATCAAGTCCTTCTTCTAATTTTTTGTCCATTTTATGATTAGAGATTTTAGTTGATTCCAAATCTCTAAGGACTACGTCTCTAAAGACCCTCAGAGAGGGTGCCAGAATACCGGGGGGGTTGAAGGTCGAAGCATTGGACAATCCAGAATGTTGAAAGGACTGTTGGTTTGCTACATTTTGTATAGAGGGACGGTTTGCAAAGTGTCGTTTAATATTGATCCTACGGACATATTTATGTATATCCATAAAAGTTTGAAACTTGTTCAACTTGTTGGGCGGTGCAAATTTCAAACCTTTATTGAGCAAAGCCTTCTCAGGGTCAGAAAGTATCTGGGAGCTTAAATTAAAAATACCGTCACCTCTCAACTCCTTTGTTTTTTTGGAGTGTGCCCTCCTCCCCCCTCTGCTTCCTCTTTGTTTTCTACTTGGCGTTTTACTCCTTGATTGGGCCTGGGAAAACCCCAATATTGATGTTCCTGGTTCTCATCATAGTTTGTACCGAAGTAGTCACCTGATGTTCCAGGCCTAGGGGTGCCCTTAGGTCCCCCATTATGGGCAGTGGTGACAGGGCCAAAATGGTTGGGACCCTCTCTGTCTTTCAATGGAAAAAATCTGTTCTGTGTACCGACACCAAATTCGTATTGGCTATAAGGTTCTTCTCCACCATGATATGGGTAATTACCATTAGCTGGTTCATAATGGAACTGAGTGCCATACGGATTATAAGGGGTCTTATCTGCACCTCTCGAGTGATAAGACAGGTCTCTATTGTACTGATATTGGGATCCCTAATTATAGCCATGACCAAAATTATGGTCATGATTATCAGTTTGCCTATACATATGAGGTTGGTTCCAGGGAGGATTTGTATAGTGTCCACCTTTTATTGGTCCAAAACTCCTCTGAGGGGATTTATAAGATGAACGTCTTCCCTTTTTCCCCCCTTTGATATTAGTTTGAACATGTTTGGGGTTTTTTCGGATCTGATTACCCTTGGGTGTATGTTGAACAGCCCCAGGAGCTACGGTTGTAGTCTCCTCACCTTGGGTGATGGTCTCCATTCGGGGGTCCGTGGCAGCTAGTTGTTCAGCTGCCAACTTTTTCTGCCATGCAAAGACGCTATTTGCTTGATAGTCATTAAAATCCCTGTTGTACTTTTTCCTCTTTTTAAATTTTTGTTCCTTTTCTTCCCTATCTAAAATCTTTAAAAGGTTGATAGTTCTTTCCTTGTATTCCTCACTATCCTTATGGGGAAGTACCGTACCTTTGAGGGCCTGAATTTCGGTATCTAGTTTAGTGAGTTTAGTATGTTTCCTAGTAACTAAAAATTGGAGAAATTGTAGTCCCTTATCGTTAAAATAACGAAACCATTCCTCCAAATCCTGTTCCCCTTACTGGGGACATACTTCCCATCTCAGGCTTCTGGGTACCATTTTTAACTTAATATAGGTCTCCAGATAAGCGATATCCCATTGGGTATGAATTTCTGAGATGGTAAGGTTTTTGAGTCTAATGAACAGGCCACTAAGGTCTCCCTCATTTTCTTTAAAGGTTTCAAACACTCCTTCTGTGTTTACCAGTTTGGAGGCTCTATATTCAAATATGTCCATATTTCAAACAGTGATTAAAAATTATATATGACAAAAAATTAGCTCAATACTATAAGGAAAACACCCCCAACTTGAGATAATGAACTCAGTGGTAGTGAGATCCCCAGTGTAAATTAGCCAGCAAAAATAAATCAGTTGGAGGGATTACTCTTAAAAATAAAAAAAATAAGCCTCCAATAGAATATATAAAATGAATTACACACTATGAAAGTGTTGGACTGCTGCAATAAGAGTGTATCAATAGTGCAAAATGGAAAAGTGTGTATTACTGCGCTGTCCAAAAATCAAATGAATAAATACTGTGTCACAAAAGAAAAAAATGAAAAAATAAAAGTAAAAAGCTGCTGCAATCATATATGTGAGATACCCACACTAAAACGACAAAAAAAAAAAAAGGATGACTGCGCTGCAAACTACTGATTTAACACACCAGTGGCAGAGTGTTATAACTATACTCAAGAGTGTATATACCAAAATTCCAAAATGATATAAGATACATGAAAAATACTTTTGTACATCAGACACTAAAATTAATAATACTGTGATCTGAGGAAAATTGGTGAACATTTAAGTTGTAAAACATTCAATGTGAAAAAAAACCCATTTCACCATATATCACTCAAAAGCTAGATTGAACAGTGAAGTGATGTAAGCATATCACTGAGAAATAGTTCAGTAATCAACATAATGTCCATAAGACGGGTTTCAGAAAATCCAATGGTGACACCACTCATATAGCACCCAAAGGAAAAGAAGTGGCCTGATAGAAAAGCCTCCACCACCGAAAACTGCTGCCTCTTACCAAATAGCAAGATCTCCTGTCAGAGAGATCGTAAGGGCCTTAGGCTTATCTCCCCAGCCACGGGTCTCAGGAGGAGGTGAAGTAGTTTTCACTGGATGCAGGATGAAATTTTCTCAATGGAAACAAGCAGTTAAAAGAAGGCATGTAGATATAAAAAAGCCGGCCGGCTCGTGTTAGCTGCCCTTTGCTTCCGGGTCTAGGGCGGTATTGTGGTGATGTCAGCACGCCGCTCTCCCTACACCGTTTCGTCAAAGATGACGTCTTCCAGGGGCACGGGCGGCGTGTTGACTCACCACCTTATATAACAGACATTCACAAGAGACGCCCAATTCTGAGATACTGGCGCCGTCATGTGTCCACCAATTTTCCTCAGATCACAGTATTATTAATTTTAGTGTCTGATGTACAAAAGTATTTTTCATGTATCTTATATCATTTTGGAATTTTGGTATATACACTCTTGAGTATAGTTATAACACTCTGTCACTGGTGTGTTAAATCAGTAGTTTGCAGCGCAGTCATCCTTTTTTTTTTTGTCGTTTTAGTGTGGGTATCTCACATATATGATTGCAGCAGCTTTTTACTTTTATTTTTTCATTTTTTTCTTTTGTGACACAGTATTTATTCATTTGATTTTTGGACAGCGCAGTAATACACACTTTTCCATTTTGCACTATTAATACACTCTTATTGCAGCAGTCCAACACTTTCACAGTGTGTAATTAATTTTATATATCCTATTGGAGGCTTATTTTTCTTATTTTTAAGAGTAATCCCTCCAACTGATTTATTTTTGCTGGCTAATTTACACTGGGGATCTCACTACCACTGAGTTCATTATCTCAAGTTGGGGGTGTTTTCCTTATAGTATTGAGCTAATTTTTTGTCATATATAATTTTTAATCACTGTTTGAAATATGGACATATTTCAATATAGAGCCTCCAAACTGGTAAACACAGAAGGAGTGTTTGAAACCTTTAAAGAAAATGAGGGCGACCTTAGTGGTCTGTTCATTAGACTCAAAAACCTTACCATCTCAGAAATCCATACCCAATGGGATATCGCTTATCTGGAGACCTATATTAAGTTAAAAATGGTACCCAGAAGCCTGAGATGGAAAGTATGTCCCCAGAAAGGGGAACAGGAATTGGAGGAATGGTTTTGTTATTTTAACGATAAGGGACTACAATTTCTCCAATTTTTAGTTACTAGGAAACATACTAAACTCACTAAACTAGATACCGAAATTCAGGCCCTCAAAGGTACGGTACTAGATACCGAAATTCAACAGGGATTTTAATGACTATCAAGCAAATAGCGTCTTTGCATGGCAGAAAAAGTTGGCAGCTGAACAACTAGCTGCCACGGACCCCCGAATGGAGACCATCACCCAAGGTGAGGAGACTACAACCGTAGCTCCTGGGGCTGTTCAACATACACCCAAGGGTAATCAGATCCGAAAAAACCCCAAACATGTTCAAACTAATATCAAAGGGGGGAAAAAGGGAAGACGTTCATCTTATAAATCCCCTCAGAGGAGTTTTGGACCAATAAAAGGTGGACACTATACAAATCCTCCCTGGAACCAACCTCATATGTATAGGCAAATTGATAATCATGACCATAATTTTGGTCATGGCTATAATCAGGGATCCCAATATCAGTACAATAGAGACCTGTCTTATCACTCAAGAGGTGCAGATAAGACCCCTTATAATCCGTATGGCACTCAGTTCCATTATGAACCAGCTAATGGTAATTACCCATATCATGGTGGAGAAGAACCTTATAGCCAATACAAATTTGGTGTCGGTACACAGAACAGATTTTTTCCATTGAAAGACAGAGAGGGTCCCAACCATTTTGGCCCTGTCACCACTGCCCATAATGGGGGACCTAAGGGCACCCCTAGGCCTGGAACATCAGGTGACTACTTCGGTACAAACTATGATGAGAACCAGGAACATCAATATTGGGGTTTTCCCAGGCCCAATCAAGGAGTAAAACGCCAAGTAGAAAACAAAGAGGAAGCAGAGGGGGGAGGAGGGCACACTCTAAAAAAACAAAGGAGTTGAGAGGTGACGGTATTTTTAATTTAAGCTCCCAGATACTTTCTGACCCTGAGAAGGCTTTGCTCAATAAAGGTTTGAAATTTGCACCGCCCAACAAGTTGAACAAGTTTCAAACTTTTATGGATATACATAAATATGTCCGTAGGATCAATATTAAACGACACTTTGCAAACCGCCCCTCTATACAAAATGTAGCAAACCAACAGTCCTTTCAACATTCTGGATTGTCCAATGCTTCGACCTTCAACCCCCCCCGGTATTCTGGCACCCTCTCTGAGGGTCTTTAGAGACGTAGTCCTTAGAGATTTGGAATCAACTAAAATCTCTAATCATAAAATGGACAAAAAATTAGAAGAAGGACTTGATCAGTTGTGTAACAATAAGGATCTGGTAATCCGCCCTGCGGATAAGGGGGGGGGGGGGAATTGTTATACTAGACCGTATTAATTACCTTCAAGAAATGCGCAACATAGTGAATGATGAGGACACGTATGTGAGGTTGCCAGGTAATCCCATCTTTCACTATAAAAAGTCTTTGCAAATATTGGTTGAAAGGGGCTTTCAAACTAACATTTTGAATGAGAAGGAAAAACTCTTTTTGGTCCCTAAAGCACCACGGGCTCCGGTACTTTATATCCTGCCCAAAATTCACAAGAGTCTAACTTGCCCCCCGGGACGACCAATTGTAAGTGGTAACGATTCCATTACGTCCCGGGTGGGTAAGTATATTGACCATTTTTTACAGCCGCTGGTGAGAAACATGCCCTCTTACATAAAAGACACCAAACATGTAATTAATCTATTGTCTAGCCTAAAACCTAGTGCACATACTTTGATGGTGACGGCTGACGTAACATCATTGTATACAGTCATACCCCATGATTTGGGGATAGCAGCAGTCAAACATTATCTGTACATCTCTTCTACTCTCCCAGCCCAACAGCAAGCGTTTATTATTGATCTTCTTGAGTATGCAGCTAGCCACAATTACTTTTGGTTTGACCAATGTTTTTTTCGCCAAACACGTGGGGTTGCTATGGGAGCGAAATACGCCCCAAGTTTGGCGAATTTGTTTATGGCCAAATGGGAGGAGGACGTCATCTATCACGACCGAAACCCACAACTTATGTTCTGGGCTAGGTACATTGATGACGTCCTCCTCCTATGGGATGGGTCAATTTCTGAATTAAATAATTTCTTTTCTACCATCAATGACAATGAAAGAGGGATCAGATTTGTCCATGAAGCTAGTAGTACCCAGATAAATTTTCTGGATATTACCATTACAAAACAGGGAGATGTCTTTAAAACTATCTCATTCTTTAAAAAGACTGACCGTAACGCCTACATCCCTCAGGGAAGTTGCCATCATGATACCTGGCTTAGGTCAATTCCTAAGAGCCAGTTTATCAGGATGAGGAGAAACTGCACTTCTATTGATGATTATAGAGCTCAAGCAGGCCTTCTTAAGGATAGACTCTACGAAAAGGGTTATGATAATGATTCACTTAGAGAAACATTGGATGAGGTGGCAGCTCTAGATAGATCACATCTTCTTGTTGATGGTCCTAAGAAAATTCGAAAGAGACCCTCTTTACCACTCATTACTACTTTTTCGACCCAACACTACATCCTGAAAAAGATTTTACGGAAGCATTGGCACCTTTTGGATAACGACAGTGTCATCAAAACTTTTTTACCCCCTCACCCTGAATTGATCTTCAAAGGAGCTCCATCTCTTAGAGACAGGATTGCTCCCAACGCAATTGACCCCCCAGTGAAAAAAGTGTCCTTTTTTCAAAATATCACTGGATACCATCAGTGCCGTAGATGCCAGGTTTGCACCCTCAACAAAAGCAAACAAAGGAGAACGGAGTCTTTTGTCTCCAGTAGTACATCTATTGTCCACAAAATTGACTCTTTCATCACCTGTAGCTCTACTGGCGTGGTGTACTTACTCCAGTGCCCATGTGGGCACCAGTATATTGGGAGGACCAAGCGCTCTATGCAGGTACGCTTAGGGGAACATATCACCAATATAAAAAATGGTTTTAGATTCCACTCAGTTTCCAAACACTATGCGATCCACCATGATCGAAATCCAGCCAACACATTATTTCTTGGTATAGATAAATACAGTTCCCACTGGAGGGGAGGCTCTTTGGTAAGGGAACTATCCAAGCTAGAAATGTCTTGGATATATAGGGTTCGTTGCTACACTCCCTATGGCCTAAATGTAGACACTGATGTTAACGCTTTCATTGATAACAGCTAATAACCTCTGACTTTGATATGTTTATTGTGAACCAACTCTGAGTTCCTGGTGCCTACATTCATTTGGGTTTGGGGATGTTATGACAACTAGGCCCCACATATCACTCCATCTGACTAAGCAGATTGAGATTGATATAAGACCCTTCCTTTTTTCTTCTGACTTCATAGTTTTTTATTTTTTCTGGTTTTGTATGTTACCCACTTATTTTATCTGTCTATCTGAAAGAATGACACTAATAGTGGGATTAATCTATATTTTTTATTTGGGGTACCACTTAGGTCCTTAGAGGCGCAGTGTTAACGCGTTTTTTGGACCTGTGTGGTTACTCAGAACCACTCGTCTGATATGCTATTTTTCCTCTTCCCATCATATGGGATAGCAATTCACGTTTTAACCTATAGAATTTGGAGGACTGATTAGCCTGAACTAATATCGGTTTGTCTGTCTTCTACAAATATAGTATTGCGTTTCCGCTTATTAGGTGATTTTTTTAATAACTTACTTCCATTTACATAATTTTTTATTCTAATTTTGTTTTTAATTTAATTCAATATTTCCTTTCAGCCACTAGAGGACCTCTTAATTGATGGTTTCCTTTAATACTGTCAGGTCTATTCGATTATTGTATTGAAAGTGCTGATCAATATTTGGCTCCTTTTTTCTGTTCAATACCATTAATGTTCTTGGTGTAAGGGCTATTTGCCCTTGTCCAAAATGGTGGACACATGACGGCGCCAGTATCTCAGAATTGGGCGTCCCTTGTGAATGTCTGTTATATAAGGTGGTGAGTCAGCATGCCGCCCGTGCCCCTGGAAGACGTCATCTTTGACGAAACGGCGTAGGGAGAGTGGCGTGCTGACGTCACCACAATACCGCGCTAGACCCGGAAGCAACGGGCAGCTAACACGAGCCGGCCGGCTTTTTTATATCTACATGCCTTCTTTTAACTGCATTCCTGTAAGTGTAAACCTTTTATTCTTTATTAAATTTGGTTGAGTGATACACTATGCAGTTTCTATATGTTTATTTCCGCATGGTACCCGCTTGTTTCCATTGAGAAAATTCCGCCCTGCATCCAGTGAAAACTACTTCAACTCCTCCTGAGACCCGTGGCTGGGGAGATAAGCCTAAGGCCCTTACGATCTCTCTGACAGGAGATCTTGCTATTTGGTAAGAGGCAGCAGTTTTCGGTGATGGAGGCTTTTCTATCAGGCCACTTCTTTTCCTTTGGGTGCTATATGAGTGGTGTCACCATTGGATTTTCTGAAACCCGTCTTATGGACATTATGTTGATTATTGAACTATTTCTCAGTGATATGCTTACATCACTTCACTGTTCAATCTAGCTTTTGAGTGATATATGGTGAAATGGTTTTTTTTTCACATTGAATGTTTTACAACTTAAATGTTCACCAATTTTCCTCAGATCACAGTATTATTAATTTTAGTGTCTGATGTACAAAAGTATTTTTCATGTATCTTATATCATTTTGGAATTTTGGTATATACACTCTTGAGTATAGTTATAACACTCTGTCACTGGTGTGTTAAATCAGTAGTTTGCAGCGCAGTCATTCTTTTCTGTTTGTCGTTTTAGTGTGGGTATCTCACATATATGATTGCAGCAGCTTTTTACTTTTATTTTTTCATTTTTTTCTTTTGTGACACAGTATTTATTCATTTGATTTTTGGACAGCGCAGTAATACACACTTTTCCAGGTGCCAACTCTGAACTTTCACCAGGAGACTGGGTGGGAGACAATGTGAAGGAACCGGAGGCACTGTCAGCAACCCAATCTACTATCGCCTGTACTTGTCCTGGCCTCAACATTCGTACAGCCTCATTAGGCGTGCCGAAATACTGCTGCAGGCTCTGTCGCCTACTCGCACCTGAGGAAGGTGTTTCACTAGTGCGTGTAGCTGGCACAGATCGACCACGTCCTCTCCCTGCAACAGGAGCGCCACCAGCAGCACCACGACCGGGGCCACGTCCCCTTTTTGATGATCTCATATTTTCAAAATGTATGATTACGCCCTAAATGGGTGTTTTTGCAATAGCAGAATACACGTACAGTGTCTAAAGCATGTATGAACACGCAGAAAATGCTATTGGGAAAAAAAATGTCACTACAATTCTTTTTTTGGGACAATATACAATAGAAGAAATATCGATCGATTGTATGTCACACTCCTGCACAGAGCACTGAAATATTTAATTTTTTGTCAATAGCAGAATACACGTACAGTGTCTAAAGCGTGTATGAACACGCAGAAAATGCTATTGGGAAAAAAAAATATCGATCGATTGTATGTCACACTCCTGCACAGAGCGCTGAAATATGAAATTTTTTGTCAATAGCAGAATACACGTACAGTGTCTAAAGCGTGTATGAACACGCAGAAAATGCTATTGGGAAAAAAAATGTCACTACAATTTTTTTTGGGACAATATACAATAGAAGAAATATCGATCGATTGTATGTAACACTCCTGCACAGAGCACTGAAATATTTTATTTTTTGTCAATAGCAGAATAAACGTACAGTGTCTAAAGCGTGTATGAACACGCAGAAAATGCTATTGGGAAAAAAAAATGTCACTACAAATTTTTTTTTGGGACAATATACAATAGAAGAAATATCAATCGATTGCATGTCACACTCCTGCACAGAGCACTGAAATATTTTATTTTTTGTCAATAGCAGAATACACGTACAGTGTCTAAAGCGTGTATGAACATGCAGAAAATGCTATTGGGAAAAAAAAAACACAGCAAAATTAAATTTCTTTGCAATGTTTTTCCAATAGCAGAATACACACAGAGTATGGTGTATCTCTTACTAAAATATGCAGTGCAGTGATGATGCACTGAGCTTGCAGGTAAAACTTATATTTTGTCTGGCACTGGCCTCATGGCACTGTTAAAAGACTGTGCACTGCACCCCAGCCAGGGTACAATTGATTTAGGAATCTCTTGAATAATTCTCTCTGCCTCTTTCTTTTCCTTACTAAACACACTCTCTACTCTACTCTAGCTATGTAGATCGCTCACTGATATAACTAATTTGAAGAAAATGTAAGGAATGTGGACTGACTGACTGTATCAGACTAACTCCTAATGAAATCCTCTCTTAGCAGCACAGGAACCTGTCTATAGCAGAATGACGCTGTGTGCTGTGTGTCTGTACTATATATAGAGGCTGGGTCACATGCTGCACTGCCCAATCACAGCCATGCCATTAGTAGGCATGGCTGTGATGGCTTCTAAGGGCACACTAGTGAAACTAGCGTCGATTGCCTGCCCTGCAGCTTGTAAAAGGCGCCATTTCATCGCCGAACACCGGACCCGAACCCAAACATACAGCCAATAGTTCGGGTTCGGGTCCGGGACCCGGACACCCAAAAATCCGGTACGGACCCGAACCTTACAGTTCGGGTTCGCTCAACCCTACCTTCCACTCCTCCATGACGACATCACAGAGCTGGTGGATGTTAGAGACCTTGCGCTCCTCCACCCTCCATTTGAGGTGCGGTTTTTAGCCTCTGCAAACTTACTTGCACGGGGCTTCGCTGGCTCCCCGCAGGTCTTTGCAGCACTCTCCTCTGAACCTTTCATCCCGCCTCCTGGCCTGTGAATGACATCATGCCGGGGCGGGACTAGGAAGCTCCTGTTGGGCGGAGATCACTCCACCCGACAGGGAAGTGGATGTGTCGGTTGGACTCATAGCATGCTCGCACCGCTCTGCTGCAGATTTAACACAGTGCAGTGGCGGCCGGCGGGTGTCACAGCTGTCTGCAGCGGTGCAGAGCAAGCAGCATTTTTATGAGGCCCCCCGGCCCAGTCCGCCCCTACCTTCTGGCGGGTTCAGCAGTGGCCGGCAGCTCCGCCTCCACCTCCTCTACAGTTCGTCTGCAGCAGGCAGTGCTGTATACTAAAGACGGTGATGCTTTACAAGCCCGTCCCGCTCACCCTGCCAGCTTGGGGACACTGAGCGGGGACATTAGGCAGCTGCAAGGCCCTGGGAGCGCAGGGCCTTAGGCGACTGCCTTATTTGCCTAATTAGAGAGCCGCCTCTGCATTCATGGTTCCCAGTGCCAGCAACACTCATGCAGGCCCAGATCATGACACTCCGACCACCATGCCTGACTGTACGCAAGACACATTCATCTTTGTACTCCTCACCTGGTTGCCGTGACACACGCTTCACACCATTTGAACCAAATAAGTTTATCTTGATCTTGTCAGACCACAGGACATGGTTCCAGTAATCTATGTCCTTAGTCTGCTTGTCTTCAGCAAACTGTTTGCAGGCTCTCTTGTGCATCATCTTTAGAAGAGGCTTCCTTCTGGGATGACAGCCATACAGACCAATTCGATGCAGTGTGGCATATGGTCTGAGCACTGACAGGCTGACCCCCCACCCCTTCAACCTCTGCAGCAATACTGGCAGCACTCATATGTCTATTTCCCAAAGACAACCTCTGGATATGACGCTGAGCACGTGCACTCAACTTCATTGGTCGACCATGGCAAGGCCTGTTCTGAGTGGAACCTGTCCTGTTAAACAGCTGTATGGTCTTGGCCATCATGCTGCAGCTCAGTTTCAGGGTCTTGGCAATCTTCTTATAGCCTAGGCCATCTTTATGTAGAGAAACAATAATTTTTTTCAGATTTTCAGATAGTTCTTTGCCACGAGGTGCCGTGTTAACCACTTCAATACAGGACATTTATACACCCTTCCTGCCCAGACCAGTTTTTAGCTTTCAGCGCCCTCACATTTTGAATGACAATTACTCAGTGATACTAAACTGTACCCAAATACATTTTTTGCAATATAACCGAAAAAAGAGAGAAAATTTTGAAAAAAAAAAAAACACATTTTTTTGTAAAATTTTGCAAATAAGTAATTTTTCTTCATACATTTTGGCCAAAATGTATACTGCTACATATCGTTAGTAAAAAATAACCCAAATTATTGTATATTATTTGGTCTCTGTGAAAGTTATAGAGTCTACAAGCTATGGTGCAAATAATTGAAAATTGATCACACCTGATCACACCTGATCACACCTGATGTACTGATGGCCTATCTAATTTCTTGAGATCCTAACAAGCGAGGAAAGTACAATGACCCCTTTTTGGAAAGCAGACATTCCAGGGTATTTAGTAAGAGGCATAGTAAGTTTTTTGAAGTTATAATTTTTTTACACAATTCTTGGGAAAATTAAGAAATTGTTTTATTTTTTTACACAAAATTGTCATAACAAGTTATTTCTCTCACACAGCACATGTATACTTGCAATGACACCCCAAAATACATTCTGCTACTGCTCCTGAGTATAGCGATACCACATGTGTGAGACTTTTACACAGCCTGGCTACATACAGAGGTCCAACATCCAAGCAGCACCTACAGGCGTTCTACGAGCATACATTGCACATCTCATTTGATGATAACCTATCACATTTTGAAGGCCCTGGAGCACCAGGTCAATGGAAACGCCCACAAAATTACCCCATTTTGGAAAGCTAACACCCCAACGTATAATCTATGAGGCATAATGAGTCTTTTGAATGGTTAATTTTTTTCCAGAAGTTTTTGGAAAATGTGGGAAAAAAATGAAAACACATTTTTATTTACACAAAGTTGTCCATTTAAAAGATATTTCCAACACACAGCATGTACATAGCAAAAATAACACCCAAAATATATTCTGCTACTCCTCCTGAGTATGGCGATACCACATGTGTGAGACTTTTACATAGCCTGGCCACATACAGAGGCCCAACATCCAAGTAGCACCGTCAGGCGTTCTAGGAGCATAAATTACACATATAATTTCCTGACAACCTATCACACTTTTGAAGGCCCTGGAGCACCAGGACAATGGAAATGCCCACAAAATGACCCCATTTTAAAAAGCTAACACCCCAATGTAAAATCTATGAGGCGTAATGAGTCTTTTGAACGGTTAATTTTTTTCCAGAAGTTTTTGGAAAATGTGGGGAAAAAATTAAAACACATTTTTTTTACACAAAGTTGTCCATTTATAAGATATTTCCAACACACAGCATGTACATAGCAAAAAATGACACCCTAAAATACATTTCATAGTTACATGGTTAGTAAGGTTGAATAAAGACACCAGTCCATCCAGTTCAACCAGAGTGAGTGTGGGTGCACATCTACAATTATCCCTATTTTTATTCAAGGTACCCATATAGCGCCGTCAATTTACGTAGCGCTCCACACATACATTGCACACTCACATCAGCCCCTACCCTCAAGGAGCCCACAATCCAAGGTCCCCAACTCACATTCATATACTAGGGCCAATTTTGGACAGAAGCCAATTAACCTACTAGCATGTCTTTTGGAGTGTGGGAGGAAACCGGAGTACCCGGAGGAGACCCACGCAGGCACAGGGAGAACATGCAAACTCCAGGCAGGTAGTGTCATGGTTGGGATTCGAACGAGCGACCTTTTTTACTGCGAGGCGAGAGTGCTACCCACTACACCACTGTGCTGCCCCGCCACATTCTGCTACTCCTCCGATACCAAATGTGTGAGACTTTTACATAACCTGGCCACATACTGTGGCCCAACATCCAAGTAGCACCGTTAGGCGTTTTAGGAGCATAAATTACACACATAAATTCCTGCCAACCTATCACATTGTTGAAGGCCCTTCATATTTCTAACACATAGCATGTACTGTACATATCAATTACAAACCAAAATACATTCTGCTGAGAAAAGGGTAAAGAAAAGATTACCTGCGGTTTTAGTAGTGCAGTGGTCCACAGAGGAGAGCATCGGTCCAGGCAGCAGGCAGGAATGTGGACAGCGACAGCAAAACAGCTAGCAGGCAGCAGGCAGGAATACTGTTCATCGTCAGTATAGTTAGAGATGTAGTCAGCACAGCCAAAACATTGGATCTAGGTAGCAGGCAGGGATGTTAATTGCAGCAGCAAAAGGATCGTCCATGCAGCAGGCAAGAATACTGTCCATAGTTAGTACAGGCAGAGATATGGTCAGCACAGCCAAGGTATTTGTCCAGGGAGCAGGCAGGACCATCAAGCTTAGGGCATCGGTCAGGAAAGAATGGGGACAGGGGTAGAGGCTTCTCCCACCCAAATCTCTTTGAAGCCTCCGGGGTACCAGACCCTGTTCTGGGAACACAGAAAACCAAAAACTGGTTTTCTCAACTCAGAACACTATTCTGGAGACATATGTGAGACCCCTGTGTAGCCGGGTGAAAGATCAGTCCAAGGGGCAGGCAAAAACATGGTCAACAAGCCAAGGTCAGTGCAGGTAAAAGGCAGAAATAGACGGTAGGCAGAGGCATAGTCGATAGTCCAGGGTCAGTTCACGTGAAAGTCAGAAACATGGCGGATAAACAATGCAGACAGTAGGCAGAGGCATAGTCCATAAACAGGCCAGGGTCGGTTCACATGGAAGGCAATGATATGGTTGGTTGAGGCATCAGGGAAATATTCAGAAATTGAAAACGGGGAAATATGGGCTAATAGTTTACAAGAGTGTGATAGTGTCTGAAGCATTCTCCGATGCAAAGGCCAGGTTGGGAGGGACATTGGGGACAATGGAAACTGGTGTCTTTCCTAACTCCTCTTTTGGTGCACACCCTAAATTTTTTTGGGCGTAGTCTTCCGGATTCTGATGGTAGAATATGGTCAGGAAAATTGTGCTCATGTAGTCTGCTGACACAATCGGAGCGAATGGGGGGGGGGGGATACTTGTTGATATATCAGGGCAGTGACAATGTCTTCAATAAACTTTAGAAAGGTGTTGGGTGTTTCCGTTGATTTTTGATAAATGATGAAAGAATTATACATGGCCAAATAAAAAAGTAAACTGCAACCTTTATATACCAGAACAGGGATTTTCGTGTTGATAAATAGGGCTGCAACATTTGATTATTTAAATCCACCTCCCACCCCATGAATTTATTGTACTCGTGGATACAGAAAGGCTTTCGAACTGTACCGTGTCTTCTGCGAAGTGCTACCGAGGTGTCATCATGGATGGTGGACATGATGTACACATCTTGTCTATCCCTCCACTTCACAGCCAACACTTCCTTGTTCCTCAAGCTTGTCAATTCCCCCCTTTATAGCGTTGTGGTGACTAGATTCTGTATGAAGCCCTTTCTGTTTTTCCTTGCTGTACCGCAGGCCAAAGTCTTTTTCAAGTATAGGTGGTGGAAAAGGGGTAAACTGGTATAGTAATTATCCATGTAAATGTGATACCCCTTTTGGAGGAGTGGGAATGCCAACTTCCAGACAATTTTTGCCGCTAATTCCCATGTATGGTGGACACTCGGGGGGCGGAATGAGTGCACATATCCGGTGGAGCTTTCACAGAGCTTGTTGAGCTTCAACCTGTACCTCGCTCTCTTACTGGGGATATACTGCTTGATTCCCAGCCGGCCTGTGAAATAGACCAGGGATTTGTCCACAGAGATGTTCTTGTCAGGGATATACATTTTGGCAAACCTCTTGGAGAAAAAATCAATTAGGGGACGAAATTTTATATAATTTATCTGAGTCCGGGTGATTTTTTTTTGGGGGGGGGGGGCACTGTGCATTATTATTGAAATGCAGGAAGCGCATTATAATTTCATATAGGGACCTGGACATGACAGATGAAAAAATTGGCATATGGTGGATAGGGTTGGTCGACCAATATTTATGTACTCTGATGGCAGGTAATCTGGTGACAGGTACTCTGGTGGCGGGTAATCTGGTGACAGGTACTCTGGTGGCGGGTTATCTGGTGACAGGTACTCTGATGGCGGGTACTCTGGTGACAGGTACTCTGATGGCGAGTACTCTGGTGACAGGTACTCTGGTGACAGGTACTCTGATGGCGGGTAATCTGATGACAGGTACTGTGGTGACAGGTACTCCTGTGACAGGTACTCCTGGTGACAGGTACTGTGGTGACAGTTACTCCTGTGACAGGTATTCCTGGTGACAGGTACTGTGGTAACAGATACTCCTGTGACAGGTACTGTGGTGACAGGTAGTCTTTATTTAGGGGGGGCAATCTGGACACTGTAGTATAAACTGTATAATGTGTAACTCGCTGTAAGCTGATCTTCTCCTCACACTGGATCGGTGTGTGAGGAGAAGAACCCAGCAACAGCCGTTACACGGCTGTTTGTTGACATTTGTGACCGGCTGTGATTGGACACAGCCAGACACATGGTAAACAGCCAATTTCATTGGCTCTTTGTCTGAGGGAACAGCTTCAACACTGATCGCTGTGCTGCGCGCCCCCGGGGGCGTGCACAAGCAGCGTGCACGCCGCTTTGCATAGTGACCAGCTGTGATTGGATACAGCCAGTCACAATGTTTCTAACACTCCGCCACCCGCTCATTACCCCCATCGGGGAACGACTGTGTCCCCAGGGACTTTTCTGGCACTTTTTGCTCACATGTAACAATCAGTATTTTTTGATAAAACATTATACATTTATTTAAAGCAGAGGCCCTAGGAAATAAATTGGTGGGTTTTGCAATTTGTTATGTCACACAGTATTTCTGCAGCGGTTTTTAAATGCATTTTTTTGGGGAAAAAATTTAATTTTGATGAATTTTAATGCAACAAAAACGCAACACAGAACCCATTTTTTTGTAAAATATAAAAGATGATGTTACACAGAGTAAATAGATACCAAACATGTCACGCTTTAAAATTGCGCATGCATATGCATTATGCAACAGTGCCAAATGGCGTAAATTTTACTATGTATTGGCAAAGCTTTAAAAGCAGGAGGCGGGGGACGTCCCTTCCCACTGCTTGTAATAGTAAAAGAGTGGCTGGTTAGCCACTCCGATTGCTATTACAAGAGAGCTGATCGCCGGTTCTAAAAAACGATACTGGGGTATTGCCTACAGAAAATAAATGGCAAATTTCATATGAAAAAAAGCTAACCAAGATTCTGAACAGGTAACTGCAATTATAAATTTAATACAGGAATCATTTCTATTATTCATAGTCATCGACCAGAGAACCTCCTACAGCAGGGATATGCAATTAGTGGACCTCCAGCTGTTGCAGAACTACAAGTCCCATGAGGCAGAGCAAGACTCTGACAGCCACAAGCATGACAACCAGAGGCAGAGGCATTATGAGACTTGTAGTTTTGCAACAGCTGGAGGTCCACTAATTGCATATCACTGTGCTATAGGTTCAATTTAGAGGGACATAATAAAAACTGTTGTAATAAAGTTACCATTTAAATAACATTCTGCATTAAAAAAAAAAAAAAAAAAAAGCAACAGCTTTTTTAAATCACCAATAATAACATTGGTAATGGTAAATTCGCTCTAGAAAGTGGTAACGTGCCATAGTCCAAAATAGGTTAACAGTAAATACAAAGATAACATGAAAAAGTAGGCAAAGAGTAAAGTAAAGGAGGGAAGTCTAAATAAAAAAGACAAATGGACCAATGGACATAAATGGGTCAGCAAACATGAAGGCAAAGTAAAATTTTGTTGCGGAGCATAAATTGGTGCAAAGAGTTATGTGGTCACCATTCTTTTGTGTCATGAGCCAGTCTGGATAGTTTCTGTACACCCAGTTTTATTCAGGCTTTTATGTATAGAAGAAAAATTAGTTGTTGGAAATACAGCACATGTAGGACAGGAAAATGAAGATGTGCAGGTAGGCATCCTCAATGTCTATGGAGGTCAGAAAATTCCACAGAATAAGAAAGACAATGACTGACTTTGCATTCTCCATGCAAAACGTCTGCACCCGCTGCAACTAGTTGAGATCTTTTACATCCAAAATTATATGGATTTCTCTATTGGGCATTGAACTTTAAAGTCCAGAATTGGAAGGACTTTCCCATTAGGCTTTGGGACCATAAAGAGGTTTGAATAAAACCCTTGCAAGAGTTTCACTGCTGGAACAGGGTTGGCTACCCCCTGGGACAACATGTGTTACACGTCAGCTCCACCCACTGAGATGGGGAATGGAGTATGTTTGACTGCATGAAGTGAGGGGGAGGCAACGTGTGAAATCAGATGTCCCCCAAGAACTAGGGGTGCCTGTCAATATAAATAGGCCTCGTCATTTGATTCGGCTGATTGGGAAGGAGTCATCTTCTTATGGAAAAACTTTCCATTCTTGGACTTGGCACTGGAAGCCTGGAAGGGACTAAAGGAAACCTTTTCCAACATCCAGAGAGGAAGACCTACTGATAGAGGTGCAAACCCACTTAGGGATGAGCCGAACACCCCCCCGTTCGGTTCGCACCAGAACCCGCAAACGGACCTAAAGTCCATCCGAGCTTTAGAACCCTATTAGTTATAATGGATGCGAACGTTCGAAATCAAAAGTGCTAATTTTAAAGGCTAATATGCATGTTATTGTCATAAAAAGTGTTTGGGGACCTGGGTCCTGCCCCAGGGGACATGTATCAATGCAAATTTTTTTTTTTTTAAAAAAAACGGCCGTTTTTTCAGGAGCAGTGATTTTAATAATGCTTAAATTGAAACAATAAAAGTGTAATATTCCTTTAAATTTCGTACCTGGGGGGTGTCTATAGTATGCATGTAAAGGGGCGCATGTTTCCCGTGCTTAGAACTGTCTCTGCAAAAAGTGTAATTTTTGCAGGAAAGAAAGCTATGTAAAATCACTCGCGGCTAATGTTAATTGACGGCTCCCGTAACACAGAGAACAGTCATTCATTGAAAGTCATTCATAAAAAAAAAATAAGTATTGATAAAAAATAAAAAAAAAAAAAAAAAAAAGCGTGGGGGTCCCCCCAAATTCAATAACCAGGCCCTTCAGGTCTGGGATGGATATTAAGGGGGACCCCAGCCAAAAAAAAAAAAAAAAATGGCGTAGGGTCCCCCTCAAAATCCATACCAGACCCTTGAGGTCTGGGATGGATTTTAAGGGGAACCCCAGCCAAAAAAAATGGCGTGGGGTCCCCCTCAAAATCCATACCAGACCCTTATCCGAGCACGCAACCTGGCAGGCCGCAGGAAAAGAGGGGGGACGAGAGCGGCCCCCCCCTCCCGCCTGAACCGTACCAGGCCACATGCCCTCAACATTGGGAGGATGCTTTGGGGGTCTAAGACCCCCAAAGCACCTTGTCCCCATGTTGATGAGGACAAGGGCCTCATCCCACAACCGTGCCCGGTGGTTGTGGGGGTCTGCGGGCGGGGGGCTTATCGGAATCTGGAAGCCCCCTTTAACAAGGGGACCCCCAGATCCCCCCCCCCCCCTGTGTGAAATGGTAAGGGGGTACAAAAGTACCCCTACCATTTCACCAAAAAAGTGTCAAAAATTGTAAAAATGACAGGAGACGGTCTTTGACAATTCCTTTATTAAAATCTTCTTTCTTCTTTCTTCATCCTTCGGTTTCTTCATCTTCTCCTTCCGTCATCTTCTTCCATCTTCTTCCATTTTCTTCTTCCTCCGATCCGCTTCTTCTTGCGCTGGTCTTCTCGTCCTTCTCGTCCGGCATCTTCTTCCATGGCGTCGGCATCTGTTCTTCTGTCGGGCCGCTCCTCGCAATGGGAGGCTCCCGCTGTGTGAGGCTTCGCTCCGTCTGACAGGTCTTTTATAACGGAGGGCACCTGGTGACCCCGCCCCCCTCTGACGTCATGGGGAAAGCCATAGGGAATTCCCCATGACGTCCCCGTGCGTCAGAGGGGGCGGGGTCACCAGGTGCCCTCCATTATAAAAGACCTGTCAGAGGCAGCGAAGCCTCACATAGCGGGAGCCTCCCATTGCGAGGAGTGGCCCAAGAAGAGACACCGACGCCGACGCCATGGAAGAAGATGCCGGACGAGAAGGACGAGAAGACCAGCGCAAGAAGAAGCGGATCGGAGGAAGAAGAAAATGGAAGAAGATGGAAGAAGATGACGGAAGGAGAAGATGAAGAAACCGAAGGATGAAGAAAGAAGAAAGAAGATTTTAATAAAGGAATTGTCAAAGACCGTCTCCTGTCATTTTTACAATTTTTGACACTTTTTTGGTGAAATGGTAGGGGTACTTTTGTACCCCCTTACCATTTCACACAGGGGGGGGGGGGATCTGGGGGTCCCCTTGTTAAAGGGGGCTTCCAGATTCCGATAAGCCCCCCGCCCGCAGACCCCCACAACCACCGGGCACGGTTGTGGGGATGAGGCCCTTGTCCTCATCAACATGGGGACAAGGTGCTTTGGGGGTCTTAGACCCCCAAAGCATCCTCCCAATGTTGAGGGCATGTGGCCTGGTACGGTTCAGGCGGGAGGGGGGGCCGCTCTCGTCCCCCCCTCTTTTCCTGCGGCCTGCCAGGTTGCATGCTCGGATAAGGGTCTGGTATGGATTTTGAGGGGGACACTACGCCATTTTTTTTGGCTGGGGTACCCCTTAAAATCCATCCCAGACCTCAAGGGTCTGGTATGGATTTTGAGGGGGACCCTACGCCATTTTTTTTTTTTTTTTTTGGCTGGGGTCCCCCTTAATATCCATCCCAGACCTGAAGGGCCTGGTTATTGAATTTGGGGGGACCCCCACGCTTTTTTTTTTTTGTTTTTTTATCAATGAATGACAGTTCTCTGTGTTACGGGAGCCATCAATTCATTAGCCGCGAGTGCTTTTAAATAGCTTTTTTCCTGCAAAAATGACACTTTTTGCAGGGACAGTTCTAAGCACAGGAAACCTGCCCCCCTTCACAGGCAACCTATAGACACCCCCCAGATGTGATACTGCAATGCTGTACTAACAGCACGCACACACAAATCCCCAGAAATAAAGCACATATTGTCAGCAGACAGCAGCACACTGACACGCTGACACTGAAACACAATATGCGAGGCCGCCGCTCTTATACCGTAGGGCGTGTACTAAAGCCCCTGAGCTATAATTGGCTACAGGCATCCTGCCTGTAGCCAATTATGGCTCACCTCGCTGCCGGCGCTGTGATTGGCCAAGCATGCGGGGTCACAGTGCATGCTTGGCCAATCATCAGCCAGCATTGCACTGCGACTGGCGCAATGCATTGCGGGCCGCTCGCATCACACGAATTTGATGCGAGCGGCCCAAATAGTTCTGGGCTCGCCGAACGGGCGAACGCCCGATGTTCGATTCGAACATGGTTCGAATCGAACACCGGGCCCATCCCTAGTGATCAGTCGAACACCGGGCCCATCCATATGTGTGTAATGTTGCATAAAAAATAAAAGTGCAAACTTTTCTTTCTGTTGCAATCATTTTTATTTAAGAATTTTCACAAAACAGGAGAACAAGGCCAAAACAGGCACATCAGCAATCGTCAAACAAAGAGGCATATGAGAGTCCACTACACACGCGGAATGTTTTGCCAACAAATTACTTAGAGAAACAATAATCATTTGTAATTGCTAACTGACATGGGTCAAAACAAAGGATAGCATCCGCATAGCATATATTAGAGGCAGTGAACATATAAGTTGTGGGCTCTCCAATTAAAGGAGACTAATTCCATGCCTAAAGTACCAAGTGCCTACTGAAGGCTCAGAAAGAGCAGCTAACTAAAAAAAACAAAGCACCCCCCAACAGTAGAACGGATAAAGCACTTTTCTTTCATTCACAAATAAGAAAGAAGAATACCAATCCCCACTCCTCCAAAAAATATTTTTGATGGGATTCTTTGTACCAGAAACATTCTTTTGGTGTCAGTTTACATGTGGCAATTTTTTTTAATATTTATTGGGCCCCAGGGTAGTATTCCAACATGATAACGACTCCAAACACACCTCCAAGATGACCACTGCCTTGCTAAAGAAGCTGAGGGTAAAGGTGATGGACTGGCCAAGCATGTCTCCAGACCTAAACCCTATTGAGCATCTGTGGGGCATCCTCAAATGGAAGTTGGAGGAGCGCAAGGTCTCTAACATACAACAGCTCCGTGATGTCATCATAGAGGAGTGGAAGAGGACTCCAGTGGCAACCTATGAAGCTCTGGTGAACTCCATGCCCAAGAGGGTTAAGGCAGTGCTGGAAATAATGGTGGCCACACAAAATATTGACACTTTGGGCCCAATTTGGACATTTTCACTTAGGGGTGTACTCACTTTTGTTGCCAGCGGTTTAGACATTAATGGCTGTGTGTTGAGTTATTTTGAGGGGACAGCAAATTTACACTGTTATACAAATTGTGAACTCACTACTTTACATTGTAGAAAAGTGTAATTTCTTCAGTATTGTCACATGAAAAGATATAATAAAATATTTTAAAAAATGTAAGGGGTCACCTTTGTGAGATACTGAAAATCCTTATTATTATTAATAATAATAATAATAATAATAATAATAATAATAATAATCTATTCACATTTTTGCTAATTGGATTCTATTAAAAAAGGTGTGTTTGAATTTTGTGTGAACACATTTATTAATAGACCTTCAAGATTGATTGGATTAGGGAAGGTTATAGTAGTAACTGTTTGTCTTGGATATAAGGATCTTTTCAGATGTCTGACTGATTAACACTCTCTGGTCAGTGTGTGCATGTTCAGCATTATATTTTACAATGCTTGTGTGATTTCCTGCACCATTATCACTAATGCGTGCTACCATTAAGGTGATTTACACTTTACTGGTAAAATGTGAAGTTAATTCACATTACTGTGCTTTAGTGCACTTTAACCACACCAAGGGGCAATCAATTTTTCAAAGAAGTGAATGGTACACACAAAATGTTATCACACACTAGCAAATATAATAAAACGACCATTCATGTTTATGAATGAACAATAGGTGATCAACACTGATCACCTCTGATCCTTCATTCAGGCAGGCAAAGGATAGGCAAATATGACAGTCAGATTTACCATTCCTCCGCTCGGGGAATCAGCAGGTACAGCAAAAACAGCAGGCTGTGCAGGAAACAAAGGATTGGGCTGTTTGCCAATGCCTGCCTGTCACTGGAAGCTCTCTGCTGGGCACTGGATGCTTCTCCTGTGCACAGCCCGCTGTCTTCCCTGATGTAGGTGGGGACAGAAGCTGGGGGGTGGGGGGAATTGGAGGGCAGGGGGTTGCTGAAGCGACCATGAACTTGTAGCAGGGTGGGAAATGCAGCAATGTAAAGTATACTGACTTGTTAAATTGGTTCTGTGTCGCCGCATGTTGGTGACATCAAAAGAGTTAAAACCCATCAATGGGGAAAGTACAAATCTTACCATGGAGTGGGGGAGCGAGCCTGTTTACGTCTAGGTGATTGGGAACAGCAGGTTTAGTTACCTGATCCTCTGCTCCCCTCACAGAAGGCACTCTCCTTTACTTCTCTATGCTTCAGCAGTGGAATTTGTGCCTCTCCTTCCTGACATTGCTGCACCTCGTTGGTCGTACCACATCTCTTCTCCTCTTCTTGCTGCAGTGTTGATTGCTGTTGTCCACCCCTCCTAACTATAGTATTTGAACCACTCTGGTCATGGTGTTTATTTAGAACCATTTTTAAATTAGAACATGATTGCACATTTAAAAACATGATTTGGCATGGCTGGCGCAACATCACATTTAACTTGTCTTTGGTACTTTGGCCCAAAAAATGAACCAATATTTACACCACAAAACAAATGTAATTCTCCTTGTTATTCCCCCAACTGTATAAAGATGCTGGCAAGGATAGAGCATGCAAAGTGCCTCTGAAGAGGTGTGATACTAAGGGGTTGATTTACTAAAACTGGAGCACTCACAATCTGGTGCAGCTGTGTATGGTAGCCAATCAGCTTCTTCAATTAAGCTTTGACAATAAAACCTGGAAGCTGATTGGTAGCCTTGCAGAATTGTACCAGATTTTGCACTCTCCAGTTCTAGGAAATCTTCCCTTCTTTGGTTGGTGTTGCCCCTCAAAAATAACCAAACTAGCTGCCCATTGTTTCCCACAGGAGACAGACCGCTGAGGATCAGTATGTGTGTAGATAGACATGCAAGGAGCATATAGGACTGGATAGATATGCAAGGAGCGTGTGGACTGGATAGGCATGGATAGGCATGCAAGGAGCATGTGGACTGGCCTATCTGGCTGTATAGACAAACACGCTGACCAGGCCAACTCCTGAGGGAAAGGTCTCAGTCTGTGCTGAAACAAACTGAGGGTCGACGCAAACTAAATATTTAGAAGGCTGAAGTTGAAAGGGAAAACCCTTATGTAAAGGTGTTTTGTTAATGAATAAAAGAGGCAGGAGCCCCAAAACATACTTTCCTGGAAAGCCCTATATTTGGAGCTAAATCTAGCTAAATGTGTTGCACTTCCAAGGATGCAGTCCACTCACTAAATCTTAATTTTAGGGCTTTCTTTCTTAGTATTAAGTGATGAGAAGTATCTTCAATAGGGTCAAAGAGAAAAATGAAATTATATTAGTAAAGTGGGGACATTATTTATATTGCTGTTAATGCCTACTTGTCCCAGTGGACAGTCCCAAAAATATAGCTTAATTTAGGCTTTTATAAAACACCCATTATATTTATATTTGTACAAATGGTCTAAGTAGCTGCAAATTGGTCTAAGTAATATATGTGAAACGAGTAAACTTATTGAGGGACATTTATGAACATAGTTTTACTCCACTAATTCCAAATGCGCACCATGCGAATGTGTGCAAATCATTCACAGTTCCTATTCTACCTTATGAGACAGAATTATTGCAAACACCACTTCCTGTTAACACATCTGTTGCAAAATAAAGTAATGTGGACAACTTGTTAATGGACGCAAATCAGCTTTTCTAAGAACTTATTTTTAGGGAAATTGGAACAAACTGGCAAATCTGTGACATTTTTGCATAAGACCACAAAACAAGGGGTGTAAAGTGATATGATACATTTTGTTGCCTTATGAGAATTGAAAGCTTTAACATAATAGCATTTATTAGAGTAACGTTACAGGTCTATGTAATACACAGAAAATATCTATAGTTTTAAGCAAGGGAGTAAATGTTAAAAATTTCAAATTGGCCCAAAAAGAAGTGGTACAGTATAGGGTTGAGCGATCAGGTTTCCCCTGAACATTGCTCTCATTGGCATTTGTTACATCTAGGACCTTTTTCTGTCATCACTGTTTATTCCCTTTATCACATCAAGATTAGAAAGGACATTTTATATGTTTGGACTATTTATTTATTTGGATCACTTATCTGAAAGGAATTTTTCTTTTGTTTCACTGCAAGTTTTTTATATGTGATTGTGACACTTCCACATTTTCTTTCATTCACAGCGCAACTTTATTTTATATTAGTTCACGTTTACCATAGGGATATATGATGGTGTTTAGTTGCAGCTTTTTTCTGATATTTTTTCTAGCGCGATAATTTTATTTTTCTGTTTCTCTTTTTTAGATGTGGATTGTTATCCTGCTCCATCTGATCAGACCTACCAAGGGAGAGGAGACTGGACCACTCATCAGCGTGATCGTTGACAAGAATCCGGTCAACTGCCTAGAGGGGGAATCCGTTTTATTGCCTGTGGCCATTGTAGGGACTGTGGGGAAGCAAGTATATTGGTGGAGTCCCATTGATAATCTAGTCTGGGTTAACAGCGTTGCTGGGAATATCACTGACTACCGGGATAGAGTCATGAGTTTTCAGAACGGATCCTTGTTGATTCAAGAAACACGGTTGAGTGATGCCGGAGAGTGGAAATATTCTTTTGTTATCTCCATCCCCTTGTCCAGCAACACACATGCATCCACTCTTCAGTACGTCCCAGGAAAAGTTACCTTGCATGTGTCCCCAAAGACTAACACCCCTGCAATCCCCCACAGCTGCAATCCCCCACTACGAGCCAACATCCTTGGAATGCCCATCACTGCAAGAGGGGCCACCTAGTGGCCTAACGGCAACATCAATCCCTGGAATATTGTTCAATAACGTTAAGTTCATTCATGTACCTGTGGTACTTAATTTGTCCCAGTGGAACATGGCCGAATTCGGCTCATGTGCCCGGACAAATGTGTCTCTGTTTTACTCCTCCTTGCTGGTAGATTTGATTGCCTCCCATGCAAGCCAAACTCATGACCCATTTGCAGAACCAAACCTCGCTCTCCACAGGGGCATTTTCAGATCCAGAAAGGTAAAGGGCTTGGACAGCATACTTGGGTCCATCCCAGGACTTTTTGGATCTGGCATGTCAATTTGGAACCAAGCTGATTTGTCAGAGATTCGCAGGCATATCGGAAATTTTGAACAGAAAGAGGGTCGGCAAGTACTGAAACCAGTTCTGCAGGGTGTTGAGGGGCTTGCAGAGGAGGAAAAGTTTACGGTTTATAACATGAAAGACATTGCCCAGTTGTTTGAAAAGACACAACAGGAAATAAACGAAATCATAAATATAAATAATCAGAAAGCTAGAGAGGATGGTATGGGCAAAGATGTAATATAAAAGAAAAAATGTGCAGCGCAAAAAGTGAAATTAAGATAAAATAACATAACATAAAAGTTCATATCCAACAAATGATGCGAAGTGATGTGGATGAGAACACCCAGTGACTGTCAATCATCAATCGAATATTGCAGTGATAAATCCTCCACCATACGAATAAAATACTCTTACCAGATGTGATAAGTAAAAACGCATGGACCCAATGAGGGATAAAACGTGAGACACCGATCTGGCCAATCCGAGACTCAATCTGGAGCTGTATGCTGATCAGGAACGATCCAAGATGTCCTTAGGTTGAAGATGCAGCTTCAAACAGGATGTTGTCATACAAGTGTGATGCCCAGAAAAAAAGAGAGGAATGCGATCTAAGTGCACACTGTCATCTTCATTTATTTAAAAAATGTAGCAAAATTAAACAGGAACATGCTCTCATAAGAGCAGCGCACTGAAAGTGTATACTAGAAATAGCCAATCTCTGAAGCTCCAAGAGCGCAAAGAGATACACTGAAGCGCAATGGAAATAAACAAAAAAGATTTGCCAAAAAGAGGTAATATGCACCGCGTACAGGAATTTTGTTTTAACCAAGGTCACTAATATCATCCGAGATATTCAAGCAGGTAAAATCCTGGATATATTAAGGGACACAGACCTTAGTATTGTACTCACACTAATATTAGTGGTGGAATGAATGTACATTCTGGAGACAAGTGCAAACCTTTGCCGGTTTCCACAATTCGAAATATAGGGATAGTAACACCACACCCAAATAGAGGGCCATTTGCTTGCAAGAAGAGCCTGTCACTGTGCGCCTACCGTGACCTAATGTATGTGTCCTTCACCATGTCGCTGCCAGTGTTCCATCCACAAGATCACTACTTTAACATGATGGCGTCTATACACTCCCTCGGGTACCTCGAAAATGACGTGTACAAGGAAAGGTTTCACCTCCCCGAAATGCTCATTCAAGTTCAAGGGCGATGGAAAGCACCACACACTGCCTGCTGCACTGTCAAAGACAATAGGTACTTATGCCGTTGTGATGTGTTTGAAATTGAAACTCAAATCTGTGGTCTAAGCAATGACCCGGATCCCACAGCCAAAGTAGCAAGGGACCCCCCAACTAGAAAAGTCCTTGCCAACCACCTCAAGAAACCAGTCCAAGTGAGATGGAAGCTAACTGCCCAGTGAAGTTGTCAAAATGGAGAACACCAAGCACAAAGGTCACCTACCACATGGATGGACTGTACTGTCGTTACCAATCACCAGACATTTCTCTGTGGGGGTCAGTCGTGTCCAATACCCTATCCAAATTTTTGCTTTATTCCACATGCGTACACTATTATTGGGGAAACTGTAGTAACCCCCATACCAGTGTTAACAGAAGACTATATCATTGAGAGTCCCCCTGATGTCCCAGATCCTATAACCTACATACCCCCATTTTGATATAAAAATTGATACTCTGTCAGTAAACCTTCACAATCTGCTTGCAAGAAAGGATACCCATATAATTCAAATTAGTAATGATATGGAGAAAACAGGGAAAAGGTTGAATGAACTTTTACATGATGGGGATTTCAGCTTAGCCACCACTAGGACCAGGGTGGGAATGGGAATAAAAGGTCTTCTCATATTGCAGTGTGGGGTACTGATATTTATGACGGACATGGTGATATATCTTGGCCGACTTCTAATATGGCAGAGGGAGAAACTGAACTCACTAATGGAGATTAGACATAAACAATTACTCACTTAAATGTGGCCTTGTTTCATCTGTCTTAACTTGCTACAAGGGGTCATCTGTTGCCTTATGAGGGGTTTATGAGTAATCTCCATTAGCAACTGGGAATATTTGTATATAGATGTATATATATAATTTTAGCATGTAATATTATTTCTGTTAAGGGTTAACTTGGCTGGATATAAGTAAATACATCAATAGACTTTCGGTTTGAGTATGTAATTCAATTAGCAGTTCCTTTTGTGTACAGGTGTGCTAAGTGTGCGTTGTGGAGATGCCCTGCTGTTTACCTAACTTAATATTCAAAGGACCAGGAAAAGTGTGTAGTCAGTACGGGGCAAAATTCATTAGCTAGATAAAGGCTTTTGTAGTCTCCCGTGCTAATCAACCATTGATCAATTTCAAAGGGTGTTTGATATGCTTAGCATATTTCTTTGATCCGTGCAGCTTGTGGAGCTCATGATACACATGGACAGGAGCACGGGGTAAGGAATACATTTTTCATTATCACAACCAATTATACTTTGTCCAGCTTTGTCTGGACATTTCTCTATGACATTTAGTTGTACTTTTATGCGCTCATCTTATTTCTTTTAATTAGATCTCAGCCACACTATCCATTGATAGTACATCACGGTCCCCACGGACTCCATCTTGGATATACATTGGCTCTATACTTTCCCTTTTTTTATAATTTCTTTATGTGCTATGTGCATAACAGGGGGTTTTCAGATGTGCACAATAAGGAGTCATACACAATTAACCACTTCAGCCCCGGACCAATTGGCAGCCAAAGGACCAGGCCCCTTTTTGCGATTCGGCACTGCGTCGATTTAACTGACAATTGCGCAGTCTTGCGACGTGGCTCCAAAACAAAATTGGTGTCCTTTTTTTCCCACAAATAGAGCTTTCTTTTGGTGGTATTTGATCGCCCCCTGCGGTTTTTATTTTTTGCGCTATAAACAAAAATAGAGCGACAATTTTGAAAAAAATGCAACATTTTTTGCTTTTTGCTATAAGAAATATCCCCAAAAAATATTTAAAAAAAACATTTTTTTTTTCTCAGTTTAGGCCGATACGTATTCTTCTACATATTTTTGGTAAAAAAAATCGCAATTAGCGATTATTGATTGGTTTGCGCAAAAGTTATAGCGTTTACAAAATAGGGGATAGTTTTATTTCATTTTTATTAATATTTTTTTTTTTACTAGTAATGGCGGCGATCAGCGATTTTTATTGTGACTGCGACATTATGGCGGACACATTGGACATTTTTGACACATTTTTGGGACCATTGTCATTTATACAGCAATCAATGCTATTTAAATGCATTGATTCCTGTATAAATGACAGTTGTAGTGAAAGAGTTAACCACTAGGGCGAGGGGAGGGGTTATGGGCTGTGACGTGTGTGCATTTTTTTACATTAGGGGCGGGGCTGACGTCTGACGTCATTGATCGGCTTTCCCGATGACCGGGAACAGCCAATCAATGACAGGCAGAGTAGGAAGCGCGGGGAGAGGTTTGTTTACACATACCTCTCCCCGTTCTTCAGCTCCGTGAACCGATCGCGGGACACCAGCGGCGATCGGGTCCGCTGGTCCCGCGGCCGGGGTCACGGAGCTCCCGACCGGGTCGCAAGCGCGCCGCTGGTGGCGCGCGCGCGACCCACGGGCAGGCATTTTAAAGGGGACGTACAGGTACGTGCTTTTGCCTGCCCGTGCCATTCTGCTGACGTATATATGCAGTGGTCGGTCGGGAAGCGCTTAAAGCCCCATACACACGGTCGGACTTTTTCATCAATTTGGTCCGATCGGACAAGGTTGTTGAAAAATCAGACCGTGTGTATGCACCATCGGACAGTGTTCGTCGGTTTGTCCGTCGGACAAAGTCTTATCTCCTGCTGGAAAGATTTCCCGTCAACCCGGTCCGATCACACCAAATCCGAGCGTGTGTACGCTTGTCCGACGGACAAAGTGCTACGCATGCTCAGAAGAAATTCTGTGACGGAAGCGCTCGGTCAGGTAAAACTACCTTTCCTAATCGACACAGCACATTCGTCACGCTGCAATGTTAAAATGTCTTTAATGCAGCGCATTCTCTTTTTCTTTACAATGCAACAAGAATGACATGTTTTAGCTGCTCCTATTCACCCGCACTTCTCACAAACTTACTTCTTTATTACTTTGCAGCATTTATACACTACATGTTTATTTTTACTCAGATCGTAAAAGAATCTTTGTTATTTTTTTACCATGATTTGTCTTTTTTTTTTTTTTTTGGGGGGGGATACATATTTGAAGGATTTTTTTTTTTTTTTTTTTGAGGGGGGTTGTGTGTCTCAACTTACCAAAACCACATTATTAACATTTGTATTTCTTGCTTAAATTTACTAGGAGTTTGTTGGTTGTTGGTGCCCCTTGTTAATTCTACTTTAGGATTAGTGAAATGTACCTGCCTACTCAAAGAAAAAACTGTCATTGTAGAAAAGTAAAACACAATAGTCAATGATTATTTCAAATCAAAAAAACCTTTATTTAGGTCTCAGCAACAGACCAAAGAGGAACGCAGCCATGGTGAAACTTGGGGAATTTGCAAAGCCTTGGACACCCATGGCAACCATCATTTTACAGACTTAAACAATTGGGGGCATGAAGACTACCTATCTAAATAATAAGGGAGCGCAATCTGGTCCTGAAGTCCAAAACATCCGGAACTGCAGCAGATGCCATCTAGGTCCCCAGGCTCTGGTACTACGAGAGGCTCCATCTTCTCTCAGACCAGACTGAGTCCAGGTTGTCACTCTCTTGTCTTCCTTGTACGCTTCCTTCCACGCCGTGGTGCTGGTGCTGGTGGGGTGGCAGAAGGAGGAGGAGGAGGCGGAGCAAGGTCACTCTCGCAAACATGTGTGAGGGGAGTCATCTCCCCAGCCATCCCCTCATTTAGTATTTTGAGGATGACCTCCTCACACATGCTGCGTTGCCCCGCCTCCATACCCGTAAATTTACTTGTAACCAAGGAGGCAAAGGCCTCCTCGTAGGTGGGTGTGGCATAGAGGGAGGCTGAGGCATCTTTTATCAGCTGGAGCGCTGACTCTCCCACCTCCCCCATGTTTTTCGCCCTTCTGTAGGGAAGGCGGAGGGGAGAGACTTGGGAGACAGTCAGGCTCCTACGCCTACCCCCCTCTTGGCTGCCACTACCCCCTGCCTCCTCCTGACTGCCACCTTCCACAGCCACCTCCTGGCTGAGGTCTTCCTGTGTATGAAAAAGGGACATAGTTTCAGTTATTTGTTCATCAAACACACACAATTCTCATCTAGTGACTGTTGCAAAATGTTTTCAAATACAAAACCATACAATTCTCAGCCCTGCAGTTTAGATTCTTCCCAAAAATGTCTCCCACACCACTGTCTGTTGATATGTCAATCACGTTAGGAAATAAGCAATTGGGGATCCTGAATTAACTGAACATCATTCATTATTCAACAAACTGGTTCCAAAACTACTATACCTGGAACAAGCTGGGCACCTGCACATATTCCTGACTGGAAGGCCCAGGTTGGTCCTCGGAATCCTCATCAAGGGTGGCGTGCGTGGAAGGACGCGTGCAAGGAAGAGTCGAGAGTGACTTCCTGACAGTAGCCTGGTCTTTGAGAAAGTGGAGCCTCTCATAGTACCAGAGCGTGGGGACATAGACATCAGCTGCTGCAGCTCCAGATGCTTGTGACTTCAGGACCTTATTGCGCTCCCGGAAATAGGTAGTCTTCATGTTGGTGATCTTCACTTTTAAGTTTGCGACGGTTGCCATGGGCAGGGTAGGCTTTACAAATGCCACCAGTTTCAGCAGGGCTGCGTACCTCTTTGGTCTGTTGCTATAATCCCTGTGTTTTGCCTGCCATAAGAGGGGGAATTGCCGGTATTTATCAATGAAGTGTGGGAGAAAGCTCACGTTGTAGAAGGCATCCATCACCTCTGCAAGACACAACGCCACACAAAACAATATAAATAATGTCAGCCTAAACTCTCCTAATCTTCTCCATAAAGAAGCCTCAAGTTCTAATCAGTCTAGGCTAGTTATGTACCAACGTCAAATTGTACCTTCGTTTGTAGCGATCGTCTCGTGCGTGAGCTTTCTCTCTCCCCTCGTCTCCCAGATCGTGGCTACGACACAGGCGTGTGACGTTTTATATACAGTGCGCATGCTTCAAACTCCGCCCGCCCCTGACGATCTTTCTCGTCTATTCCCCACCCCTTCTCTTTACGGCGTAGTGGGGAGAGCACATGGCGGGGACACAGCAGGTGCGCCACAAATATCCCACCAACGAGGAGGAGGACGAGGAAAGTCCGGAGGCAGAAACGTCCCGATCCCGGAACCTGAAATTCAAGGCCTCCAATATGTCATTTGGTGGATGGTGGACATATTAAAGAGGAGCGACTATGATGGGAAGTATGGGCCTTACCTCAACCCCAATGTCCGCAAGGCCAAGATCATGTCTAAAGTTGTGAGAAGGCTGTACAATAATTTTGGGGTACAACGATCCAAGGAGCAACTCAGGAAACGCTGGTCAGACCTGAAACTGAGGGAGGCCGATCAGTACAGAAAGATCAAGAGAATTCTTCAAAAAAGTAAGTAGTTGTGTGTTTTGTGTTTGATTTCTTGCTTGCATACTGCTCCATTGTGTTTTGATTTTTACCAAGTTGTACATTCCAAAATGGCCACTTTCAGGTTCGTCTGTGCATTCGATCGTACTCAGCCTCGATCTTTCTGCCACTGTCATGGTCGTGTGTGTGTGCATTCGATCGTACGCAACCTCGATCGTTCGGCCACTTATAATACGATGTTTGGTGTTTTTTTGGGGAAAGGAAGTTTGTTCTCACTAGAAATGTCATCAAGAATGTAAAGCCAATTTATTCAATGTAAAGGAGAGGTCACTCAGTAGCTGTTTACCCATCTGGACTCTAGAGCACTAGTGCTGGGACACCCAAACCCCCTTTTTATTATGCTTTTCCACACATGTGCTCCAGTGGATACTAGAGGGGGGTCTCCATCACACAAACTTCTACCAAAAAGCTAGTCAGTTTAGCACCTTTACAAAGTGACTTCATTCATGTAGTTGACATTTGTAACTGGCCAAACTAAAATAGTGTCCGTCACTTTCAAGCAATGTTTGTCATTTCCTATTTCTGCCCTCAATAGCTTGTGTTGCTAAATCTTCCTTTTGGACATTCTCATAGGGGAGCGAAAACTTGGGCCGTCTGAGGAAACCCCCAAACCAACACCTACCAAAAAAGGGGAAAGAGCAGAAGCAGAGGAGGAGGAGGAGGAGGAAGGAGAGATCATCGAACTTGGAGAAATTGTCACCACAACAGGTGAGTGTGGGAGAACACAGCTACTGGTAAGCTAATCCATGTATGGCTGCCTCATTTCCAACACCCCATTTTTGTTTGTTTGTGGTTTTTAGGTGACGTGGATGTTGTGGAAGAAAAATCGCACTTTACCACAGAGAGTGCCCACGTACTCATCGGAGAGATAATGGTCTGCAATAGAGATCTAGATTACATAAAGCAAAACATCAATGATGTTCAACAAAAATTGAAGAACATCATTGATATTTTAGGAAAAATATGAAAACGCACCAAGTAATTAACACACATTTGTGCCAGCTTCAGAACACATTTGCAACTTAAAAACTGTCTGAAATTTGGAACATGCACACATTGTGTCCACATGTGCTAGCTCCCACCATGGTGGATGAATGGCAACGTTTTTTTGGGGGTGCAAACACTTTACGAACTACGAAAGTGGTTGTGGTGAAGGGGTTGCACCCCCAAAAAACGTCCATTCATCCCCATGATGGAAAATGGCACTTTTGAAGCTTCTAGGCATGTGTTTTACCATCTAATGACCATTTTCAGTCCCAAATTGTGTGCATGTTCCAAATTTCCACTTTTCGGGGGTGACCCCCCCATGTGATGAAGGCAAGATCAAACACACTTTGAACATATAGTCATGTCTGATCTTGTCTTCACTTTACAAAGTTGAACTTTCCAAGTTCCTAGGTTCTGTTTTGCTCCATGCCTGGTTTTACCAATTGCGGAATGTTTGTAAACAATGTTGTAAATAACCAAGATGTTGTCAGTTTTGGCGTGAAGATTGTAAACGCACTTGGGAATGTTTTCCTAGTAAACTTTTATTTTTCTAAATGTGTGGCTTCCTTATTTAAAAAAACACAATGCATTATGTATGTAAAATGAAAAGGATATGGGGGGCAATGGGTGTTATTTACTAAAGGCAAATCCACTTTGCACTCCAATTTTCTTTCCCGGGGAACTTTTTCAATGCACTTGTAGAGCATAGCGGATTTGACTTATGTAAATGACACCCACAGTGCTTTGTACGAAAACACGGAGCACAGCATTTTGGAGAATACACACATGTCAGACCTGGTGATGAAAAGGAGTATTTTGGGTGTCAGTTATGCAGTACAAACCTTCTCTAGACCAAAGATTAGGTAGCAAACACACAACATGAGAATAATCTTTTTGGGAAGAAGAGACTGTTACCTCCTTTTGCCCAGAAAGTGCATTCCCACTGTCGAAGGCAAAGGGAAAAAATGTCAAAGTAAAATAAGCTAAAAAGAAGACTGAAATGACATGAAATCATAGGTTGGTTAAAATATCAGATTTATTAAAAAATGCCTCTCACACATCGTCAGGCAGAGCAATGGCCCCCCTACCCACAAAGTACTGCATATATTGGTCCCGGACCACACGGGCATTTAGAGGGGGCAAGCCTGGACGTGCCACTCGAAGGGCTGTGAGTTCGGCATTTGGAGGGCCCTCCACATCTGGGCCAACGGGCACCACATAGTTCCTGTTATGTCTTTTGAGGAAGTTGTGCAATATGCAACAGGCAAGAACTATGTGGTTCAGTTTGTATTCCGCCAAGTTAAATGCCGTCAGGAACAGGCGGAAGCGGCTGGCCAGGATGCCAAAAGCGTTCTCCACAACTCTTCTGGCTCTGGACAGCCTGTAGTTGAAGACCCTCTGGTCCGGGGTGAGGGTCCTCATCGGGAACGGCCTCATCACATGGGGAGTCAACGCAAACGCTTCATCTGCGACAAAGACGAAGGGGAGTCCTTCGGCATTCTCCTCTGGAGGTGGCAAGCACAGACTGCCACTTTGGAGACGCCAGTAGAACTCCGTGTGCGTAATGGCCCCACCATCCGATATCCGGCCGTTCATCCCCACGTCCACATACATAAACTCGTATGTTGCCGACACCACCGCCAACATCACTACACTATTAAACCCTTTATAATTATAATAGTAGGACCCCGAGTTGGGCGGTGGGACGATGCGGACGTGTTTCCCATCAATTGCCCCTCCGCAGTTAGGAAAGTCCCAACGGCTGGCAAAGTGGGAGGCCACAGTCTGCCATTCCTGTGGCGTGGAAGGGAACTGTGGAGTGAAACAAGAAAAAAAAAAAATAGTCACTTTGCACCTAAACATTGCAAGCAGATTAGACAATCAACATCTTGGAACAAGAGCATTGTCTAAAATTGGAGGCTGGAAAGTATTTGCACAGAAAAGTAGAGGCTCCCCTTCACAGATTACTCACCCCCCCATCAATCCCCCCACTTCTGATGGGCCATTGGCAATAACTAGGGGTTTTGGGGGGGGGGGGTGGTGGACAGCTAACCCTCTGCACTTCATTGATTGGCAAATGGCTCAATAATGTGGGCTAGTTTGGCCAGACCCTCTGTACTTAACACTATTGGCAGGCCACAGGAAATATAAAATAACATTTCAACCCCCCCCCCCCCCCCCAAAAAAAGGCAGGCACAGTGTGACATTATTAAATTACCAAGCAAGCTAATAGGAGGGAAAGAAGACAAAAAAATAGGAAATGGAATGTATGGAGGCAGTCCCTTGCACTACATGCTTTGCTGAATTCATCCCTAAAGATGCGCACTATAAAGAGGTAGGTATATAGTGTGTATGGACCTTGGGAAAGCCAGCAGATAAAGGATTGGTACCATCTGACAGAGCAGTTGGGGGAGGGGGTTCATAATGAGTTTGCCCCCCCCCCCCCACCAAAAGAACAAAAAAAGGGGGCTCTACATGAAGTAAACCACACAGCAAACATTTGTGCATATTTTAGGGGGTGTTTTGGGGCAAACAATACTATGCAGCAGACAAAAGACATTGCTTAAGTGACTAGGCCATAGGTGTCTATTGGGGCAGAAGAGCATGCTGGTGAGGTAAGTGAAGGGAAAAATGCATGAAGGAGAAAAGGGGCACAGCATATTAGAACATATTGCAATCATGGTAATTAGGGAAGGAGGTCAAAAATACAAGTCATTAGCAAACAGAGCATACATAGAAGGGAATAGTAAAGTAGAAATGTTACCTTAATATAGTCCTCCTGCAGGACCTGAATGATGGCAGAACAGGTCTCTGGAATAATGATTCCCAGGGCCTGGGGAGAGATACCTGAAGAGAACTTCAAATCCTGAAGACTTCTCCCTGTCGCCAAGTACCTCAACGTGGCAACAAGCCTCTGCTCCGGAGTAATGGCTTGTCTCATGCAGGTATCCTGCCGGCTGATAAAGGGGGTCAGCAAAGCCAAAAGACGGTGAAAATCGGGGTCCGTCATCCTGAGAAAGTTCCTGAAATCATCAGGATTATTCTCCCGGATCTCACGAAGCAAAGGCATGTGCGAGAACTGGTCACGCTGAAGCAACCAATTCTTGGTCCACATACTCCTCATCACTCTGTTCATGGACGGGTCTTGGGTCAAAGCTAAAAGCCCGACACCAATTCCGCGTACAGCACGAACTCGGCGACGAGTACGCACGGGAAACATCGCTCAGAAGGTCACAAAAGGTCGGCTGGTCAGAACGGACAAACAGAAAGCACCGATAAACAGCAAGGCCTGAAAGAACGAAGTGAATACCAGCAACGAGCAGACAATAAGCAGTGCAAATCAAAGCGTCCTATATCAAGATATAGGCCGCAATGACCAACAAATGCGAACTGACTACACGCACTAATAAACAGATACGCACGACAAGCACAAACTGAAGAGCAGTAACGATCTGAGTCAGAAAACTGAGAAGCGCGAATCTTAAGTCACCAAACTTCCACTAACTCTCGATAAACACGGGATCAGCAGAAGGAGCCCAACGGGTGCCTGACGTGGTGCTGAACTTCCCTTTTGTAATCTCGTGGACGACGACTTACGTCACGACGTTCTTCCGGACCGGATATTCCGACAACGTAGTCCGACCGTGTGTACGCAACGCCAACATCGGACAAAGTACGTCGGACAAAGTCCGACTGACCTGGTCCGCGGATTGTCCGAGCGTGTGTATGGGGCAATAGGTTTATGAGAGTGGTGAGTTTAGGGATCCGTTTTGACCTAGTCCACGGACCCCTTCTTTTTTACATATATACACAAAAAAATGTTTTGGTCTTAAATGACAGAACTCAATTATGGTTATAACCCTCTATGTCATACTATAGGCATCACCACCAATATCCGTTGTGATTATTTTGATATTAAATCATCCCTCCCTACAGGTGACCCAATACGGCTGGGACTAACTGCGGAACACATAACAGTTTTGATTGGATGACATCTTCCGTTGGTCCTGTGTATGTGCTCACTCCTGGACCCGCACTGAGGTATGGAGAGTTGCACTATTCTAGGTTTTTTCGGCTAGCATGCCATATGTCTGTGTGGGTATGATTGTTATAGCCGGTATGTGTGTTTTTTGGGGGGGGTTTATTTTCGGAAGAGGGAATGTTTGAGTGTGTGGGGTTTTTTTTTCCCAAGAAGGGAAAGTTTGTTTTGGGGGGGGGGGGTTCTGACAGTTAGGGGCCACACCCATGGTGGATATACCTGATGGGATTCCATGTTGTCATCTTTGACATATGAAATGTTGTTTCTGATTCCATATGTTTTTTATTAATTTGTAATTTTTCTCTTTCTCTTTTCTTTTCTATACACCTAAGGTTGAACATATATAAATATTTTTCTTAAAAAGTTAGTCTTTGAACAACTTCGCCCATTTTTCCAGATGAAGCCATTTTCGGCGAAACATGTAGAAGCTTTTGGACGGAGTATTTCTAGTGTGTGACTACAGTATCAACAGTGTCTACAATAGGGATTTTGTGTATGTACCTATGATTCTTAATGTATATCTGTATCCACCATTTTTTATTTGTTTGCTTTGTATAAATACATTTTTTTTTGTATTTTTAAATTAATACATTGTAGCGTATACTTAAAACACGTACCTTTAAAATCCCATATCCTGTACTCCTTTATTCTTTAAACCAAACGGGATGTCGGTACCTTTATGTACATAGACTTTTTGGAACTTCGTCTCCGATCACACTTCTAACTACGATTGCGCATAGTTAAGTGCCCCATTCAAGAGAAGACCTCCTCTTTAATTAAGTTGCCTTCAAACTAATTACCACTAGCTCGTTAATCCAAAAGAGGAGGTGCTATTGATGGGAAATTAAGTTATAAGGAAATTGACCAATCTTGGAAGAAATACGCCCGGAGGGAGGAGAGGGCTAACCAATCAGGGTGGTCTTGTGCAAGTCAATGAGAGATGGCACTTTATTAGCAGGGCTCACACAATGATAGAGAGTAGATGGACACTGACCCTGGGCCCCGGAACCGTAAAATAGGTAATTTATCAGATTAGGCTCATCAACGTGTACGCCCCCCCCCCCCCCCCCCCCCCCAGATAAGAATGCGCGGCTGGACACGGTCCATTACATTCATGGCCGCCGTGTGCACGCGGCCCTGGTCAGTCTTGACCAGGAGAAGGCCTTTGACTGTGTCTCCCGTGAGTTTATGTGCAGAACTCTGCGCAGGTTGGGTCTTGGGGAGATGTTTTGTTCCTATGTGAATGTAATACACAGTGACATATGTAGTTTGGTGAATGGTTGGAAAACTGACCCCTTTCCAGTTCGGTCTGGGGTCAGACAAGGCTGCCCTATCTCACCTCTGCTTTTTGTCTGTTGTATAGAGCTATTCGCCCAAAGAATCAGACGGAACCCAGAGATCAGAGGGATCACCGCACCAGGACCAGACAGACGGGAGGTCAAGTGCTCACTCTACATGGATGATGTGACGGTGTTCTGTGCCGCTCGGCGCTCCATCGACGCACTCGCCCAGACCTGTGAGGACTTCGGCCAAGCTTCAGGGGCAAGGGTCAACTGCGGGAAGTCGGAAGTCATGCTCTTCGGAAAGTGGTTCCTGCCTTCTTCAGCACCCATGCCCTTCAGTGTCAAAGCAGACTTCATCAAGATTCTTGGGGTCTGGTTTGGATCTGAGGGCGCAGCCCTGAAGTCCTGGGAAGAAAGACTGGCCAAAATGAGACAGAAGATTGAATTTGGAGCCTCAGAGAACTCGCCATCGAAGGAAAAACACTGGTACTCCGCAGCGAGATTCTCCCTGTGTTGCAGTACCTCGCCCAGGCCTGGCCCCCCCGAGTTAACACCTGCAAGGCCATCACCAGCACGGTGTTTCACTTCATCTGGAGCTCCAAAATGGACAGAGTGAAGCGGGTGGATATGTTCAAGGAACCTCTCAAGGGCGGTAAAGGCGTGCCTGACATCGCCACTTTACTGAGGGTGTTCTTTGCATGTAACTGCATCCGCAGAACTTTGGTTGACAGAACTGTAGACTCTGGTGGTAACTCCATGTCCCGTTTTTTCCTCCTGCCTCTCTGGAGGTCCCTTGGATGGGACAAATGGGACAGCTCCATCCCCTACAACTGGGATACTCCTTGGTAGTACTTGGACACTTTCAAGTTTATTAAGGAGCTGGGGCTACATGGAGTGAAACCTGACTTGTGGAAGCCAAACTCTATCCACAAGTTGATCAGAGCATCGGACATTGTCGAGACTAGTGCAGGCCTCCCTTCAGCCACTTGCAAAGTGGTCTGGAGGAATGTTTCTTCAAAGAGACTCACCAACAGGCACAAAGATCTGGCATGGATGGCAATCCAAGAGGGGTTGCCACTCAGGACATTCATGCATGCCAGAAACCTGTGCAGATACAGACACTGCCCCTTTTGCATCATCCAGGAGGAAACTGCTTTGCATGTTTTCTGGGAGTGTCCCTTTGCACAGGGCCTGTTGAGGGTCCTGGAACCTGATCTCAAAGACTTTGTACCACAGACTGCAATCACACACTTTGGTGTGTTGAACGGACTATTCTGTGGGACTCACTCACAGGAGGACATTGACAGTGCCTGGCGGGTGCTGTGTTGCTTTAAGGACGCTGTTTGGTGCGCCAGAAAGCGCATCATCCTCCAGCGGGAGAGGATGTCCATCGAGGACTGTCGCAGACTGGTTCACAGCCTGCTCAGAGACTATTACTTGATGGACTTCAAGGAGGAATAGGAGGTCTGAAGATTTCCCCTCCCCCACCCTATGTATCTTTTGGCAGTTCAATAAATCTTCGGGCCTGTGAACTCTTTTTTCCTCCCTACCCCTTCTCCTCCACCCCACCCCCCCCATCACACCCGCTGCCCATTTGAACGCCATTTGACTATATAGGACTTGACTTTTTCATGACATGTTGTTGAAGTAATGCTTTCAGGGTAATGCGGCGCCATGCATGATGTAATGCTACGGGGTACTATTACTCTGCGCAACACATCGGGCATCATACCACAGGATGAATGTAATTTATTTTGTATGCTTAGAATGTATTGCTATGTAGTGTAATTATGCGCTGCGTCGCAGTACAGAGTTGAATGTACCCTGTTCAAGTATTTGTTTTTTTGTATATTTTCTTGCAAAATAAAGTATACATTTTCAATCAAAAATAGGTAATTTATCAGATCATCTCCCAGCACTTAAAGGTATACCTGTTTTGTTTATGTATGTTTGTTTACTAAATAATATTTTCTGTGTAATCTTGTGTTTTAACCTAACATTTACTCCCTTGCTTAAAACTATAGATATTTTCTGTGTATTACATAGACCTGTAACGTTACTCTAATAAATGCTATTATGTTAAAGCTTTCAATTCTTGTCAAAGGAACTCTTATTTAACCCATATCATATTGTTTGATTAATAAATCAGAAATAGAGATTGTAGAGGTTAACAATTTAATAGGTGAAATGTGATGTTGTGATAAATCTATGACATGGGCGTGGCATTTCAATGACAGATTAGCAAACTGCAGCACATTAATGGACACAACTGGTGCCACTTTATTATTAAATGTCCCTCAGGGTGTGTATCTTGTAAAAAAAAAATAAAAAAATGCAATATTTATGAAATGTGAAATAAATTGAATATATATTATAGTAAACTATCTAGTGAATAGTAGGCTTAACAAATGTGCTAAAACTGTTTAAATCATGTGTTTAGGCACCTTTGTCGTAAAACAGGAAATGACTAGTTACTTTTCAAAAGAAAAGAAACTATCCAGCATTTGCTTTTAAAATTGTTACAAAGTTTCGTTTTTTTTATAAGCTGTGGCATTCAGGAGAATTTTTTGGGGTTCTAAAAGACCTGAGGTAACTTTGGAAACTTTTTATAGAGAGCACTTGTGACACACACAACAAGTACAGATTATAAAAAGGAATTGAATGTTCCAAAAAATTTGATCAAAAGAGCTAAAGATTAAAAATACATATATCACCCACTCAAAGCCCATAATCATAGAAGCACAATAAATTATCATTGTTTTAAGCATATAAAAAAACATTTGGAAAATGAACTAAAAATGTTATATAAAAAAGTGAATCGATGTTCTGAACAGATTATTACAATTAGAAATTTAGTACAGGAATATTTTTAAATTTTTCATAAAATACAAGTCATGTTGTAATTTATCACAAAATAACAACTCGTGTAATAAAATAAACAATTCACACAACATTTTACATTTAAATAACTCAGAAATCCACCAGCTTTTTCAAAACCCCAATAATTAAAAAAATTGTAAATTTGCTCTATAAAGTGGTAGAGTCATAGTCCAAAATAGGTTAACAGTAAATGAAGAGATTACTTTAAAAAATAATGCAAAGATCAAGAAAAGAATGGAAGTCGAAATAATAAAGACCAATGGACTAAAATAGGTTTGGAGATGTGGAGGCAATGTAAAATATTACTAGAGAAAAAGTCAGTTGCATAACAAAATGATACAGTCTGATGGCAGTTTCCCAGGGCATAAATAATGCAAGGAGTTATGTGATCTCCAGACTACTTTATCATGAACCATTGTGGTACCATTTTCTATACACCCAATTAAATTCAGGTTTCTATTTCATGCTTCTATGTACTCAGTTTGTAAGCATTTCTGGAGAATTTAAAGCAAACACCCAAATTCCAAAAGCAAAAAACATTTATTATATTGCCACTCTTAGATGTGATGACTGTATTGATTTCCTTTTTTAGGCTTTCTTTTTTCTATATTTATCTGGTGGTCCAGCCAGTAAGTCTGTTGTTTTTCACAAGCTCAAGCTCTCCAGCAGAATGTATCAGTTTACATCAATGAGACAACCCATTAAACAAGGGCAGGGGTGATTAAAATCATCAGCTTTTTTTCGCCATCTATGTTCCATTGCAGCAAATTCCCTTAACCCTTTCATGTCTAAGCCTATTTCTGACATTTGGTGTTTACAAGTTAAAATCCGTATTTTTTGCTAGAAAATGACTTAGAACCCCCAAACATTATATATATATTTTTTTAGCATAGACTCTAGAGAATAAAACGGCGATTGTTGCAATATTTTATGTCACGCAGTATTTGTGCAGCAGTGTTTTAAGTGCAACTTTTTGGGAAAAAGATACTTTCATGAATTTAAAAAAAATGAAACAGTAAAATTACCCCAATTTTTTTGTATAATGTGAAAGATGATGTTACGCCGGGTAAATAGATACCAAACATGTAACGCTTTATAATTTCACGCACTCATGGAATGGCGACAAACTACGGTACCTAAAAATCTCCATAGGCGACGCTTTAAAAATGTTTTACGGTTACCAGGTTAGAGTTACAGAGGAGGACACCGTTTACATATGCGGGCGCGTTTTTTTTGCTGCACGAGCTCGCAGGGGAGGGGGCGCTTTAAAATTATAATTTTTTTTTCTTATTTATTTTATTTAATTTTAGATAATTCAATTGTGTTTTAAAAAAAAAAAAATGTGATCACTTTTATTGCTGTCACAAGGAATGTAAACATCCCTTGTGACAGTAATAGGTGGTGACAGGTACTCTTTATGGAGGGATCGGGGGTCTAAAAGACCCCAAATCCCTCCTTTGCACTTCAAAGTATTCAGATCACCAAAAACGGTGTATCTGAATACTGTGTACTTTTTTAAATTCGGCACCATTTGCAGCCGAGTAAACAGGAAGTGAAGTTGTGACGTCGCTTCCATGTTTACATCAAGGAGACTGGAACCAAGCCGTTTCCGGCTTCGTTCCAGTCCCTCACTAGCCGCCGGAAGCGGCGGATGTTAGATCGGGCCTCCCGATGGAACAGGAGGCCCGGTAAGAGCGGCGCAAGGTGGCAGGAGGTTGTTATACCTGTAAAGCCGATCGTCGGCTCTAAACAACGGTACCGGGATGATGCCTGCAGCGGTATAACCCCCGAAAGCCGAGTACACATATCTGCGTACGCTTGGCGGGAAGGGGTTAAATTCCTGTCCCATAGCCAAACAGGAAGTGAGAGAAAATCCCTGCAAATTAAGGGAATTCCTTGGGGACCCCCAGGTCACCAGAACTAGTGTTCTCATTGGAAGATTTTCCCTGTATTACTTTTCTGGGGACAACACAAAATTTGGGTTTTTCTTTTACTTTCAATTTCAATGATAAAGGTAAACAGGACAAATAGAGAGGGCAAATCTCCCTAATGGGGGCACATACAGCAATAAAAACTGACAGGTGTTCTAATCCCTCTCCACTCTATCCAAAAATAAAAAAAAAGTTAGTTGTACTTTAATGGTTTATAAAGTTAGATCAGTGTGGTCATCACATGCACAATTCTACATGCTAAGTAGAATAGAAATCCAGTCGAATCCATCAGCTTGTAATGCACACATAATAGGATAAAAACAGAATTACTGATATACAATGTAAGATGCCAAGGCTCATATACTAAAGAAGCTAGAATCTTCACTGAATAAAATTAGTGAAAATTCACTTAAATTGCCCAATAATGTGAAAAGCAAATTCATTTATTATTTATTTCAAGTTCAAAGTGAACACAGGGAGCACAGGGAGAATTTATTGAATAAAGACTTTCAACTTTGCCACATTCTAAGCCTAACCTATCGAACCCAGTAAAGCAAAACTCGCTATACTAACCTACTCTGCACCCAAACCGGGCTGGTCTCCAGCAGCAGATGCTGTGTGCAGGAGAGGACCAACAACGGCTGTGAAATTACTAGGAATGACGTCACCGATAGACTTACTATGGGGCTTCCATTGTCGGATGCATCTCTTGCACCCCCTACACAGCAAAGCTGGAGCTGACAGCTGATGCTGGGACCGGACCGGATCGGCTGCAGGATAGGTAAGTACAGTGATTTTTGCTTTACAAGGTTAGATAGATTAGGTTTAGAATGTGGCACAGAGCAGGTTTAGTGTTAGTTAGATTTTGCCTGGACTTCTCCTTTAATAACTCAACCCCAATAATGAGGATAGAATGAGACGCCTGCTCTACTTGGACACAAATCACATCCATCCCAACAGAATAAACTTTTGTTCTAAATTGATATAACACGCACAAACCTTGGGCCATACATTATATGGTCATAACCCCTCTAAGAGCTCGGCATCCCATTCCAAAATAATGGGGATCAGGGCATTATTATGGAGCCCCCCTTTTTTATTGCTATAACAGCCACAGCACTTCTGGCGAGACTTTCCACAAGATTTTGTAGTGTCTATAGGAATGTTTGCCCATTATAGTTAAAAGAGTATTTTTGAGGTCAGATACTGATGTGATCCAATTTGCATTCCAAATTATTCCAAATAATGTAAATAACGGCTTCTACACCCCAGAGGAGCTCCACAGACTGCTTGGCTTGTAGAAATAGAAATTGAAGTTGAAGTGCCACACTGCTGGTAAAAGGTCCAGATGCAACTTTATTCCAATAAAAGTCAGGGGGACAATCCAAAAAGTATCCAACACTTTTCTGGGCTCTATAAATGCCACCTTCATCTGGGCATTATTGAAAACAATGTGAATAGCCTAAAAGTGAAGTGGACCTTCAATATTATTTCTTCCAGTGTGATTACAAGCACTGACCTTGTCAGCAGTTTGGTTGCTGCCAAACCAGCTGCTGACAAGTGAAATACAAAAGGAAAAGGGCGTCCAAAAAATGAAAAAATTTCACATAGTTAGCCCACTCACTTGTTAGGTGCAATATTTGTAACCAAAAATCATACAAAAAGAAGAAAACACTTAAACTAGGATAAGGTCCTAGTACAGGGTGAGTAGCAGTTACCTTAATGGCAAATGAGGCTTTAACTATTTTACAATTACTATTTTCATTGAGTAAATCAAAAAAGATAGTGCCAGTCTCGATATGTCCTTGTGAATGCCTCACCAGCTGAAACAATCCAAGCCTTCCGCTTTCTAACATTCTAATGTAGCTTCGTCCTGACTAAGTCTGGCTTACACTCAACCAAGTGAAGCATACCAGTTATGTTATGATGTGGAAAAGACATGTTTCTGAAACATGGACTTTAGTAAACCACAAACGGATGATTTAAACTGCTGGTATGCCATTATTGCTACTCCTTTAATTTGCAAATGTAATAACTGCCTAATTAATAAATTGAGCTACATAGCTGTGCAATTATCCATCTACTAATATAGTCAGTCTGAGCCTCACTCTATGTGACATGCAGTAGTGGGACTAATGTCCCCGGAATAGCTTATCTTTCTTATTATTCCTGTGGACCTTGTACAGACCTATTATCACGCTGGTACGTACCTGACCGATGAGTCCACTTGGGCAGAGGGAGGTCTCCCGTACGGGTCCCACTCACGGCCCCTGGAGATGGGTACAGGAGGCACGAGAGTCAGGAAGGGTATGAGAGCCTGGTGCAGGGTTTCCGGGAGTTGGTAGTGAAAGTCCACTGGTGGCAAGATGGGGTACAGATATGCAGGGTACACAGATAGTGATTCCACTGGTGGCAAGATGGGTATAGATATGCAGGATATCCAGGTGGTGTGGTAAAGTCCAGATATGTTGATGCACTGGGTAGGAGAGATAGTTAAAGGAGTCCCGGATGCAGATAGTAAAGGTTCACTGGGGAGAAGGTGCGGTATTGAAAGCAGGCACAGGTCACTCAGCACAAAGTGGGGTAATCCGGATACATGCAGGGTTCGGCAGCGTTCAGATGGCGAGGTACAGAGGAGCAGGCAGAAGAATCGTCAGGCAGGCAGAGGTCCAGGAATTCTAAAGGGTAAGCCGGGTCACAGGATCAGACAAGGTATAAACAGGATTCAAACACAAGAGCAAGGTCTCTGGGAAGCTGAAGATCAGGCAGCACTGGCCAACAGGTGCTGCCTGATTAAATAGGCTGGTTGGCGCCAACAGCGCGCACAGGTGCACGCAAATCACCGCGCGCCCCCCGGACGCATGCACCCGCGCGCACGCAAGCCCGCACCCGCGTCGGCGCACACCAGTAAGCTGTCTGACATGACGGTTTTTATAACACCTATCTACCTATCTTCCTTTTTCGGAGAGAAAACAGCTTATTGCCGTTAGTCTTGCAATTTACTACAATATGTCCATTGGAATATTAAGAGTAGGCGTTATTGCTTGAGCTCATTTTAGGACATGAATGCAAAGCAACTCCAGCTTATTACTTTTGATTATTTTTTATGAATGATATACATCAGACCCTAGGTCTGTGTTGGAGAACTGTTGTGCTCATAGGACTCATCATAGGACTTCCGGATGTTTATGTGTGCACATTTTTTTGTTTATTATGCACGTTAGGTGTATTCTTCTACTGGGGTGATCAAGACACTGGGGGGGGGGGGGGGGGGGGTTGAATAATAGTGTCATTTTACAAATTTTGTACCATTTTTGGATGTACACAATAAAAATAATCATTTTCCATGTCCCCCATTTGCTTTAGATGCTGTGGCCAGATGGGTACTATGTATAATGTTTGGTGGCAGTGTCCCGTAGTCACTAGATTTTGGATTTTAATATTTAATCTGGTGTATTCCGTGACAGGAGTCAATATCCGTAGATCCCCGCCACAAGCACTTTTTCCAAAATTTCCTGATGAGGTCCCCAAAAAATCTGTGAAATTAATTACATACATGTTTTTGGCAGCGAGAATACCTATGGCTAAATATTGGAAGCAGTCAATCGTTCCTCATGATTATGTGAAGAACAAACTTAAATGGATCATGGTAACGATAGATTTACCTGTGTCCTTTGCAATTCTACTAAGAAGTTTGATGCCACATGGGACCCATGGATACGATATTTATTGGCACCTTAATGAGTCTCTGGCTGGCCCACTTTCTTTATTTCTTTCTCACTTTATTTTTCCTTTTCCTTTCTCCATTTTATTGGTCCATTCTTTTTCTTTCCCTTTATATATTTTTTTTCTTTCTGTTTTATTTATTTGATCATTTCAAGATACTCATGATAGAACATATAGTTTTATATTAATGATATTCCTAGGCATGTGAACAGTGGTTTCCCTTTCCTACAGGCCTCTTCCCCTCCCCTTCCCCTTTTCCTCACCCCCTGTTTCTTTCCACTGTGAAATTGCCATTTTTCGGCATTGCCTGTCATATATTGTTAATTAGGATGCTACACAGCTGGTCCCTAGTGGGTCAGAGGTGTACTCTTTGGTTAATTATTATCATCCCTCTATTTTGTATTGTTATTTCTGTTGGTACCCTCACCTGAGAGAATTTAAAGTTGAGATCTTTCTACTTGATGTTCAGATGTATTTTAGTAGTTGTTTTTTTGAAGGAAATGCATTTTTGTATTTGCAGTGACTTGAACACTTATTTGCACTATTGTTCTAATGATGTGCCTTGTACGACAATGTCTTGTTACTGAAAGTGGGGGTGGTGCTGCGCTGTTCCCCAGGAGGATGGCCAAATCTACCACAAGGTGGCAGTAACGCGGTAAAGACGTAAAAGCCCTAAAGTGTGGCAATAATAGTTAATACTAAAACTATTAGGTCAGAGCAATGCGAGTTGAGGTAGATACCTCCCTTGCTATATGAAATAAGGAGTATAATGTGACCAATATAAGTTGCTAAAAATATTATAGGTAAACACAGATAAAATATATACTAATAAAATTATATATATATTAAGGTGCAAGAGTGTAAAAACTAACTAATAGCACCTAAAATGAATGGCTAATAAAACATCATAAGCAGGTACATAAAAAAGTCAGATATACATATAAAATCATATAAGTAAACATATGGTAAAATATGTGTCTACAGATATAAAATTCCAAAGTGCATGGTAGATTAGTGAACAAAGTATAATATCCTTTGTGTGCTAGTGCAGGTGTGCACAGCTAAAAACGATTAACCACATGCCGACCACGCTATAGTCAAAAGACGGCTACAGCACGGTCGGCTTATCCTGGGTGGATGTCCTACGGACGTCCTCCCAGAAACTTGTTCCCGCGCGCCCCCTGGGGCGCACACTCGGGAACATCCGTGACCGCCGGGTCCCGAGGACCCGGCGCATCACGGATCGCGGTAAACGGCCGCTGATAGCGGCCATTTACCACGTGATCGCTCCGTCAAATGACGGAGCGATCACATGTACACAAACCAGCATCACGTCATGACGCCGGTTCCTCCCTCCCCTCTCTGTACCGATCGGTACAGTGAGAGGGGAGAAGCGCGCAGGGGGGGAGATGGGACCAGCGCTGTGGGCTGGATGTGTAGTGCCCACAGCGCTGGTCAGTGCCAGCTACACTGCCACCACTGTGCAATACTCTGCCACCACTGTGCAATACTCTGCCCCCACTGTGCAATTCTCTGCCCCCACTGTGCAATTCTCTGCCCCCACTGTGCAATGCTCTGCCACCACTGTGCAATGCTCTGCCACCACTGTGCAATGTTCTGCAACCACTGTGCAATACTCTGCCCCCACTGTGCAACGCTCTGCAACCACTGTGCTACGCTCTGCAACCACTGTGCAATGCTCTGCCCTCACTGTGCAATGCTCTGCCCCCACTGTGCAACGCTTTGCCCCCACTGTGCAACGCTCTGCCCCCACTGTGCAACGCTCTGCCCCCACTGTGCAATGCTCTGCCCCCACTCTGCAACCACTGTGCAACGCTCTGCAACCACTGTGCAACGCTCTGCAACCACTGTACAACGCTCTGCCACCACTGCAATGCTCTGCAACCACTGTGCAATGCTCTGCCACCACTGTGCAACACTGCAACACTGCAATACTCTGCCAGTACTCGCCAATACTCGCCAATACTCTGCCAATACTCTGCCAATACTCGCCAATACTCTGCCAATACTCTGCAATCAATTTTAATAGAAACAAAGAATTTTTATTTATTTTTTTTACCGAATTTTCTGTATATTTTGATTTATAGCGCAAAAATTAAAAAACCCAGCGGTGATTAAATACCACCAAAAGAAAAAAAAGCTCTATTTGTGTGAAAAAAAAGGACACAAAATTCATTTGGTTTAGGAGATACCATGGTTTAGGAGATACCATGCACCGTATGCAGCGGCGCACAGGCGCACTGCGCATGCCGAGATCACGGCGATATGCCGCTCTCGTGCGCATGCGCGGGAGTGACGTCATCGCCGATCCAGCGAATCACAGCGCTGGAGCGGCGAGACCCGGAAGTCACTCCGGGTTTGATGGCGACGCCAAAGATTGTGGATGTAGACTGCTACAGGGGCTTCGTTCTCAGGTAAGTCATTCATAATGAGCTAGTATGCTATGCATACTAGCTTATTATGCCTTTGCCTTGCAGGTTCCTATTGTTTTTTTTTTTTTTTAAAAACGGCTTTACTTCCTCTTTAAAGGCTGGATGACTAAACCGAAATATATATAAATACGGGGGGGGGGGGGGAATTCCTGGCAGAATAGAAAGCTACCAATAGGCAGAGTGCAGTTAAAAAAAAAATATATAATACTAGGTGCAAACGCAAAGTGCACACACAAATATCCTATAAATAAAATCGTACGTTGCAGGACGTGCAGATTAAAAAATCATATGCGACTATATATGCGACTATGCTGCATGCAATAAGTCCGTGGTATATAAATCAATCCTCAGGAGAGGCATTCACAACAATAGAGGAAACAGAGGAAACGAGCTCGGCGCTCGTCTAAGATAAGAAATTACTGTATTTTTATTTGTGAGTACTATTGTGAGTACTATTGTCGCGCTATATTAAACAGTTTTATTGAGTTAAATTTAAAGCATACTACACTATACGGCTCCCCCCTCATTTTTTACCTACCACTCCGGCATCTGCCGTAAGTTACAAAGGCTAGATATACCTGGAACCAGGGAAAAGGAACACGCACCCACCCAGACAGACCACCGTGAGAGAGGGAGAAGGAAGCAGACCCCATTTCATCATTTCAATGCGCTTAACCCTTTACCGCAAGGTAAGGGTCCATTGCCCACTATAGTGTACCCCACACGAAGAGGAGTGACCCCCACTGTTTAAGACACGCCACTGCATTAGTCATCCAGCCTTTAATGGTTATACTATTCTGTATGCTTTCATACTCTGCACTGTATACCTATTGCTTTTACCGTTCACTTTAGTGCAACATTTTTGCACATATCTCTACTCATCGCATATCTCTAATGTGATTACATCAATCGTTTTATTTTGCACTCAATCACTTAATAGTTTTTAGCTGTGCACACCTGCACTAGCACACCAAGGATATTATACTTTGTTCACTAATCTACCATGCACTTTGGAATTTTATATCTGTAGACACTTATTTTACCATATGTTCACTTATATGATTTTATATGTATATCTGACTTTTTTATGTACCTGCTTATGATGTTTTATTAGCCATTCATTTTAGGTGCTATTAGTTCGTTTTTACACTCTCGCACCTTAATATATATATAATTTTTATTATTATATATTTTATCTGTGTTTACCTATAGTATTTTTAGCAACTTATATTGGTCACGTTATACTCCTTATTTCATATAGCAAGGGAGGTATCTACCTCAACTCGCATTGCTCTGACCTAATAGTTTTAGTATTAACTATTATTGCCACACTTTAGGGGTTTTACGTCTTTACCCTGTTACTGCCACCTTGTGGTAGATTTGGCCATCTTCCTGGGGAACAGCGCAGCACCACCCCCACTTTCATATATCTAGTTCGGTAGGTACGGTTTGACCTACACCGGGTGCTTGCAGCAGTCCCCGCACAGTCAATCCCTTACCACCTCCCCTTTCCACGGTAGCGCAGGAATACCTCACTACAATGTCTTGTTACTTCAATCAAAATCATTGAAGTACAAAAATAGTAATTTTATATTGGTTAAAGCTACGTTTGTCATTAGGGTAACCACCTATTTATTCTGTACTAGGACCTTATCCTGGTTTAAAACACAATCAGAATATCGTACAAAAAATACTGCTTTGGAAGCTTTCGACCAAAATCATCCGAAGGGGCAAACGCAAATTTTTTCTCGTACGATATCAGATCATACGATTTTTGTTTAATCAATACAGTTTTCGTATGAAAATACATCACAGATACATTACATCACTTCTAAATTTTTATTCTGTCGGAGGAGAATTTTCATCCTTTTTTTTTTTAACAAGAAAGTTTTTGTTATTCGTTTTCGATAAGGAGACTAGCATGCATTTCTTCTTTCCATCTGCTGTCAGGGCCTGTACTTGTTCTCATACTAGAAAAAATAACATTAGTGTTCACACTTATGCAAATTGGATGCGGGTTTCCCCGCATCCAATTCGCATGACAGTAGATTGTGACCGGCTCTCAATGGAGCCGGTTCACACATCTCTGGGGCAGCTGTGGAGCGAATTGCACAGAGGTCCTGTGCGTCTTTGGCTTTGTTTCAGGTCCGAATTTAGGCAAAAATTCAGGCCTGATTCATCCCTGAAACGAAGAACAAGGACGCACCGGACCCCCTGCTGTCAGCCGCATCTGTCTTAGATATGAACCTAAGGTCCAGCACACTTCTGTTTGCATTGTTTTTAATCAAGCCCTGATGCACCTGCAGCTCTTCTAAATTGCACAGCTGAAAAGCATATAGGTTAAATACATTGTAGAACAGAATAGGAAATGGCTTGTCCTGCAGTGGTACGGTTGAGCAAATGCACAACAAATACAGCTTGTGGTAAAATGGATTGGAAAGTTATCTCAAAATTAAAACAGGCCAAAAAAAAAAAAGGAAAAAAAAAAAGAGCAAATATTGTATGTAACAATTAAAATAATAAAATAAAGGGAGAAAGTATTCAGTTAGGTATAACTGAGGTTAACTAACAGTCAGAAAATGGTTAAATAAAAAAAAAAATGTTTGCTCTTTTATACAGAGAGATTTCGGGTGCTTACATATTGTGGGCAGAACAAAGGACAAAGTTTCTAAGCTGCACCTGCAAGAGCTCTAATAAAAAAGCAGTGTAATAATATCATGTACAAAATATATGTAAAACCAATGGCAAGTCCTGGCAATTACACTGGACATAGGGGATGTAGACGGTCCATGTAAAATAAAATAAAAATTCAGGACATACAATCAAGTTGTACACCCAAGTTCTTATATTGACTTAAAATGTGTAGCTAGCTAGGAGCAGTAATCTGCATTCAACTATGCTTGTTCTGCAATTTTCAAGTTGTTTTTGTTATTATTCAAACAGCTTATTTGGTTCTAATGGGAATATAATTCAGCAAATTAAATATGTTCCTGACACTTATTAGAATTGAAAAAGATGCTTGAAGAAGCACTGAAAGGTGTTCAAAATTACAGAACAAGTATAGTTGAATGTGACTGGCTACTACTAGCTAGACTATTTACGTTGCATCTGCAGCAAGTGGAAAAAGAACAATTATCGTGCTGCACTCTACACATCTATTACGCTATCACAGTTTCATTAAGAAAGTGGACAGAGACACTTCATAAGCAGTTTCCACTGACTCATTTTGCCCCCTAGTGGGACTTTACGGTTAACACCCACTAGATGATGAAACACATCAGCAGAAGACAGCCAATAAAATGTACTTGTCAACTTACTTTTAGCAGAAGACAGCCTATAAAATGTACTTGTCAATTTACTTTTAGCAGAAGACAGCCTATAAAATGTACTTGTCAACTTACTTTTATAAAAGCTTTGCAAACAATACGGAACTATGGATTGTGGCCTAATGAGATGTTGGAGAAGCATTGGAAAGGGGATTTTTGCTCGAATCTGCAGTCACTGTACATTTCAAAAGTTGACAAAAATACTCAAAGGGCCTTCTGTACACCAATTATGTACAAAATGATCCCAGAGACCGAATTTCCTGTTCCTGATTGGCATATTGTCCTTGGCAGATGTTTACATTTCTGAGAATTTCAGGCATGCAAACGCTGCAGTTTTTCATTACAAAATTGCCATTGTTTTTTTTTATTATAATGAAGTGAAACAATAATTTCTTAAGAACAAGCAAATGTATGACTCTGCAAAAAAAGGTTCACTAGATTCATGCTGCACTCTGGACTGCTCTTCTTCCCCCAACCCCCTGTAACTAATCACTGGCATCAAAAATAAAAAACCCTACCTAAATGCCCCTTTTACTGACCTAAATCTGCAGTGACTTTAGGTTCCAGTCCTAAGTTTTCTCTCTTCTTCCCAGGGCTTCTTTTCTCAGAGAATAGCTGCAGGAACTCAACCCTATTCTATCCCTCCTGCCGAACCACATCAAATGGTGGGTGTGGTCAAACTGCAGTGGAAGGGTCTTAAAGAGGAAGTAAATACAAGCAGTGTGTTACGTACGTGTAGGAATCAACTCTGCCAGCTATTGTATTTAGACAGCTGCAACACCTGGTGCCATCTGAATACCAAAATAGTGACATCATCTGATAGGATGCAGTCACTGTTCGGTCGACAATTTACCACCCTGCTCCTCTAATTTTTTAATAAATCTGGGTCTAGCTGAGTGGTACCAACAGGCCCACCCACAACTCAAATTTTGGTCCCATTTAGCCAGAATTGGGCAAGATTTGAGCTGGGCCTGTCCAGCAATCAGGTTTTCCACATGCAACTGTTAGAATAAATTTGCCCTCAACTATTTTTGGTGACTTTTGTCTGAAGTGAATTGGAAATTTGCTGAATTAGGGCAAGATATCTACTAACTTGTAAAACTGATGATCAAAATGACATGATACAAAGGTCAGATCAAAAATATTTGTGTGCAAAAATGTTCCAAATAATCTTACTCTTTTCAATCATCCTTATATAGAGTCAGTGTTGCCAACCATCAGTATTTTTACTGGCAGACAGTAAAAAAACGGACACTTTTCTCAAGCTGAGCAGCCAGAGCCTCGGGACGGGAGCAAGGCAAGCCAGGAGCGAGACTGTCAGTGCTGTTTGGACTGAAAGGACCACCTGGCATGGAGAGAGACTGTCACTGTGACTCAGGAGGGAACATGTCATGTCGGTGAGGTGTCATCACCATCATCATCTGTGCTGCTGCACACTGCTATCAGTGTCACCGTGACAGTCAATTTCATGTGTGTGTTCCTGCCCATTCTAATCTCCCTTCTTACCCTTCAGAGTTCTGTCCCCGAGCTACTTACTCACTATAAAAAATAAAATAGGAAATATGTTTTTTGCCTTAATATCTACCTTAAATCACATTGCCAATTGCATATTGTACTTGTTGTACTTGTTTGTAGCCTAAACACTGAACTTTGCAATTAAAAATTTAATTTTGTAACTCTTGGAAATGCCAGTAAAAACTTAAATCTGGTAGGTTGGCAACACTGTATAGAACAGGGTTTCTCAACTAGGGTTCCTCCAGAGGTTGTTAGGGGTTCCTTGAGCAATGAACAATTTCTGCCTCTCAGATTCGTTCCCACTTACACCACTTATCTTTTTAGTTATCTGTAAGGGGGTAATGCATCCCAATGACCACAAGTGTAAGGAGCATTCATCCCAATGACCATCACACTAATGTATCATGAGTTGTAGATATAGTCATTTTTAGGGGTTCCCCAAGACCAGAAGGTTATTTCAAGGGTTCCTTTGTGTTGAAAGGGTTGAGAAAGGCTGGTATAGAGTATGTTCACAAATTAGTATTACTAGCCTGTCTGCTGTGAATAAACCAACAACAAGCTTAGAGCTTTTTCACTGCAGACTATAAAAAGCTAATTTTGATCTTGGTCTGTGTAGAAACACAACCCTTCAGTTTAAAAACTCTAATAAAGAGCTATTAATAAACCAGAAAAACTAGGAATGTTTCTTGCCATATCTTGCTGGCTCTTTGCTCTTTCTAAAAGTTTATACAAGAATGAACTGGTAAATGGGAAAAGCTATTGGCAAAGTGATGATAAGAAAGTGAAATTCTCATGAGAAAAAATGTTTCACAAGTTTGAATATTTAAAGGAATATGTTTTTTTTTTGGACTCCAGGAGTGTTACCACTAAGAGCTTTCTTTGTTTGTTCACTTATCCATGTAAATGATGCTGATTATTTATTTCTGTGCTCTGTTATGCAAATTTGGACCAGAGCCTAGTTATACACACCCCTTCACACTTCCTACAAGATAATGCTCATTGCCTGGGAAACCAATCACTAGGCCTGAATATTGCCACAAAGAGGGAGGGGTCCTGTTTAAGCATATGCAAATCTAGACTTTAGAAGGACAGCAACTTCAGAAGTACCAGTGGAGCTCCATCAGAGAGGGACAGGATCATCATAATGAACATGTGGTGTTACACAATATTTTGCTTGCCTTATAACATTGACATTAGTTACCATTAGGGATGAGCCCGATGTTGAACATTGTCGGTCCCGGCAATACACATAAAAGTTCATTGATATAAACGGCATGGGATTCCCCCACAGGAGAACCCTGAACCAAAATAAAAAAAAAATGGCGTGGGGGTCCCCCTCAAAAGCCATACCAGACCTGAATTAAGGGGAACCCCGCGCCAAAAAAAAATGGCGAAAATCCATACTAGACCCTTATCCGAGCACGCAACCTGGCAGGCTGCAGGAGAAGAGGGGGGAAGAGAGAGCGCCCCCCCGAACCGTACAGGACACATGCCCTCAACATTGGGAGGGTGCTTTGGGATAGCCCCCAAAGCACCTTGTCCCCATGTTGATGGGGAGAAGGGCCTCATCCCCACAACCCTTGCCTGGTGGTTGTGGGGGTTTGCAGGCGGGGGGCTTATCTGAATCTGGAAGCCCCCTTTAACAGGGGGACCCACAGATCCCGCCCCACCCCCTGTGTGAAATGGTAACGGGGTACAAATGTACCCCTACCATTTCACAAAAAATGTGCGAAAATGGTAAAAAAAAGACAATACACGCATAGTCCTATTATAAAATAATGATAACTATAAAGGAGACCTAATTAAAATAATGTAATCAGAACAGAGGTCTTGTATTGGGTATATTTATTTGCAAATGAAAGTCACACAGCACTATCAATTTGCCTCTGGAAGAGTTCCAATGACTGGGCAGCACATTTTGAAGTACAATTTTCTTGGCATATGTTGATCATGTGCTGTAGGATCTATGTTGGTCAAAGCACACAGATCATATTCTTGATTATCACTCTTGAGTGCAGGTGTCTGACAGGGTGAACTGACTATTTTCATAAAACCTCTGTACATTTCTTACCTTCGATAGTTTTAGCACTGGAACATCGCAAGGTTAACTCATATCAGTTTAGAGTTACTGTAGGTCAACATAGAAGTACAAACTCTCTCAGAAGCACTGAATACATCTCATGATGACTATAACGATATGTAACTAGCAACTATTTTTATACTGACTCTTTAATCACTTTTTTCCCCTTTGTTTCTGATTCATAGTGCCTAAGCATCTTTTATAAAACACCGCTTTTAAACTTTCCATGCTACAGAATAGTTTACAATAGAGGACTGTGTAGGAAGACTTAAGAATTAGACCTAAACCCAAAATGCAGTAAAACGATTCATTGTACCCTATTATTTTTATATCCTCTAACAAGTTTATGATACATATGAAATGTCAAATAGCAGCTAAAAGGTTGACCTATGTCTCACAAGCCTAAACAATTCAAAGTAAGCCACATTTTGACATAGTCATTATTTGCCTGTAAATTCAGCTGCTTTTATTTCTGGAACTAATATTTGGTTTGCTGTGTGGTTTTTATTGATGATAGCATATGCATATGAATTTTTTCATTATATGTTTAATGTAGTTTGAAATGCCAATGTTTGTGATAGGTTAATTTTAAAGCATTTTTAAAAAGGTAAAGCAAGAAAACCCCCATATTAGTACTGTCTCCAGAATAAAAACTAACATTTGTCAGCTTTGAGAAATGAAACTGGGGAAGATAAAATTGCTTTGGCAATGAGGAACCCATCAGGAAAGAAACATGCAAGCTGTCTTATTTTTTTTGGACCAGAGTGATTTTTACATTTCAGCTATCTGCCTTTTGACTTAGCAATAACTTTGTCATTACTTACAATACCAAAGTAATACATAGATTTTTATTTTCAAGACAGACAAGGCTTTCTTTTGGAAACATTGTAGTGTGCATATGAGCTAGCGCTAAACCTTATTGGTGGTGGTTAGGTCAAATTGTGGTGGGTCCTTGGAGTGGGTTCCTTTAAGCATGGGAAGATTGTGGCGGTAGGTGAGGAGTGCCATAGATGAATAGCAAGTCTTGGAAACTCCAGCTTGTTGGAGAACAATGATGACTTTATTGAATTGTGACATGAAATATAGCCAAAACATTTTGGGGTAATGAGACACCCTTTTTTGTTGTTCCAGAGCCTGTTGCACCTGCAGTTTGGCACTTACCATTACCATATTTGGACATGCATAGCCCACAATCAAGAGATCTAGTGGTGTAGAGGGGGGGCTCCAATCTCTCAAATATGTTTGCTAGGTTTTATATCATGCACCTTTACCATACTAGGACACAGAATGCAGTGCCCACAATCGAGAGATCTATCACTAACTACCAAATTCATGTAGAGGGAGAAGCTCCAATCTGCTAAACAAGTTTGCTGGATTTTATATCATGCATCATTAAAGTAACCATTGTTCCCCAATGAACTGGAGTTTACAAAACTTTCTGTTCACAAATGGAGCGCCCCACCTACATGCGTCATTTTAGAAACAGTGGGGTTGAGTTACTAAACCTGGGCAGTGCAAAATCTGGTGCAGCTGTGCATGGTAGCCAATCAGCTTCTAGCTTCAGCTTGTTCAATTAAGTTTTGACAAAAAACAACTGATTAGATGATTGGTTTCTGTGCAGAGCTGCACCAGATTTTGCTCTCTCCAGTTTTAATAAATCAACCACATTGGGCTGCAAAAATTATCTACATTTTTCTTTGAAAACTGAATAGATGCAACAAAAAGGGGAAAAAAAAGTTTTAAAAAATCTACTTTAGGGTAGGGCGCGTGCAGAGCGGCGATCGGGGACGAGGCTTGTCACTCTGACACAGCTCAACCCCGATTGCAGTAAAGAGCCAATTGGCTCTTTACCACGTGACCGGCTGTGTCCAATCACAGCCGGTCACAGAATGTTAACAGACTGCGGTAACGAGATGTTACCGGGTTCTCCTCCTCACACACCAATCGTGTGTGAGGAGGAGGTGTCGGTAACATCTCGTTACCCCTTAGTGTACACCAACCACACTGATTACCCCCCCTACATATCAAAGTACCTGTCACCAGCCATCAAAGTACCTGTCACCAGCCATCAAAGTACATGTCACCAGCCATCAAAGTACCTGTCATCACCCGTCACAGCCCATGTGAGTACCCCAGTACCTGTCACAGCCCATCTGAGTACCCGAGTACCTGTCACAGCCCATCTGAGTACCCGAGTACCCGTCACAGCCCATCTGAGTACCCGAGTACCTGTCACAGCCCATCTGAGTACCCGAGTACCTGTCACAGCCATCTGAGTACCCGAGTACCTGAGTATCCAAGTACCTGAGTACCTGTCACAGTCCATCTGAGTATCCGAGTACCTGCAACAGCCCATCTGAGTATCCGAGTATCCGAGTACCTGTCACAGCCCATCTGAGTATCCGAGTACCTGAGTACCTGTCACAGCCCATCTGAGTACCTGTCACAGTCCATCTGAGTATCCGAGTACCTGTCACAGCCCATCTGAGTACCTGAGTACCTGTCACAGCCCATCTGAGTACCCGAGTACCTGTCACAGCCCATCTGAGTACCTGTCACAGCCCATCTGAGTACCTGAGTACCTGTCACAGTCCATCTGAGTATCCGAGTACCTGAGTACCTGTCACAGTTCATCTGAGTATCCGAGTACCTGTCACAGCCCATCTGAGTACCTGAGTACCTGTCACAGCCCATCTGAGTACCCGAATACCTGAGTATCTGTCACAGTCCATCTGAGTACCCGAGTACCTGTCCCAGCCCATCTGAGTAACCGAGTACCCGTCACAGGCCATCTAAGTACCCGAATACCTGAGTACCTGTCACAGTCCATCTGAGTACCTGTCACAGTCCATCTGAGTACCCGAGTACCTGTCACAGTTCATCTGAGTACCGTGTGCACACGCCTACACGTACTGAATGACGGGTCTGCCCCCTTCAACTTCTGGGTCTCCAAATTGGACACATGGCCTGAGCTTGCCCTTTACGCCTTGGAGGTGCTGGCCTGCCCTGCAGCCAGTGTATTATCTGAACGTGTATTTAGCACGGCAGGGGGCGTTATCACAGACAAGCCCAGCCGCCTGTCCAGAGCCAATGTGGACAAGCTCACGTTCATTAAAATGAACCAGGCATGGATCCCACAGGACTTGTCCGTACCTTGTGCAGAATAGACACGTATACCGGTGTTCTGACAAAAACTGTCTGGCCATCGGCTAGTGTCCAGCCACTTACTGTGCAGGCACAGTGCTTGCGCAGTACGGAGGACAAGGAGATTCACAAAATCTCCAAAGATGAACGTCGCCTGGGCAGTGAGTGCAGGTTTAAGCCCCACCATCCAAGTGGACATACTGTAGCACATAATAACAGGGCCCCTCACGGGCTCGCTTGGCTAGGCTTTAACCTCGGATGATGTGGCTTGAACCTGGAGTCACCGCGCATCGTCTTCGGAGAGTTTCAAAATCCCCTTGTCCTATGTACTGAGCAAGCGCAGTACAGGGCGGACACTATGCGACGGGGGACAGAATTCGACACATCATTCACCACTAGCCTTACCCAACCATTGTTGTATTTTTAAACCAGTGTTGGCTACCTCGTCCTCCTCCACCGCCGCTTCCACCTTCACCGCCACATCCACCGCCACCTCAACCTCCTACTCCATATGGACCTCGTCCTCCTAGGTCAAGATTATAATTTTTTCATTTTTGTAATTTCCAAGTATTTTATTTTCACACTATCTTATCCATTAAATTGAATAATTTTTTCCAGAAAGTGCGTATTCTGGGGTATTCCCACCATATGTGCGGCATCGTGCTGTTGAGTTTCTGAGGTTCTTAATGACTTCCTGTACCTCTTCTGCTGAGAAGGGGGCCTCCAGCATTTTATTTTTATTTTTTATTTTTTTATGTTATTTTAAGTTATTTCCCTATCCACATTTGTTTGCAGAGCACTCGCCATGCTCTTAACAACATTTTGTTGCCATTTTCAGCCCTCTAGCCCTTTCCATGACTTTTTTACAGCCATTTTAGTCTTCAAAAGTTCGGGTCCCCATTGACTTCAATGGGGTTCGGAGTTCGGGGTCAAGTTCGGTCCCGAACCCGGACTTTTTTCCGAAGTTCGGCCGAACCTGTCGAACCCGAACATCCAGGTGTCCGCTCAACTCTAGTGGAAGGACTCCAGTTGCAACCTGTGAAGCTCTGGTGAACTCCATGCCCAAGAGGGTTAAGACAGTGTTGGAAAATAATGATGGCCACACAAAATAAAGACACTTTGCGCCCAATTTGGACATTTTTACTTAGGCGTGTACTCATTTTTGTTGTCAGCGGTTTAAACATTAATGGCTGTGTTGTTTTGAGGGGACAACAAATGTACACTGTTATACAAGCTGTACACTCACTACTTTACATTGTAGCAAAGTGTAATTTCTTCAGTGTTGTCACATGAAAAGATATAATAAAATATTTACAAAAATGTACACCTACTCACTTTTGTGAGATACTGTATATATACATGGAAAAATACAATGTGTAGCGCTAACAAAATAAACAGTGAACAGTGTGAACCACTGTAAAAAAATTTTAGTAAACCAATAGGATGTAATGCACAAAAAGTCCCAAATGTGATGCACAAATAAATGTATACCGTATATACTCGAGTATAGGCCGACCCGAATATAAGCCGAGGCACCTAATTTTACCACAAACAACTGGGAAAACTTATTGACTCGAGTATAAGCCTAGGGTGAGAAATGCGCAGCTACTGTAAGTGGAAAAGAGGGTCAACGATGCCCATTTGCAGCCTCACTGTGCCCATGCAGATGGACACAGTTGACCGATTTGGGGCCCTGTATCTCAGGGTCACTTAGTGCTAGGAACCCCATCTTTAGATATGTTGTAGTGCTAATTCCACTGGGTTGGAATACAACATTTGGGGTTCCTAGCACCAAGTGTCCCCGAGATATGGGGCCCCAAATTTTGGTCAGAAAATCTCAAGCACTTTTCTGCAGCAGAGAATGACATTTTCTGAACCGATTTGGGGCCCTGTGTCTCGGGGCCACTTAGTGATAGGAACCCCATCTTTGGATATGTTGTAGTGCTAGTTCAACTGGGTTTGAATGCCAAATTTGGGGTTCCTAGCTCCAAGTGTCCCCGAGATATGGGGCCCCAAATTCGGGTAAGAAAATGTCAAGCACTTTTCTGCAGCAGAGAATGACATTTTCCGAACCGACTTTGGGGCCCCGTATCTCGGGGCCACTTAGTGCTAGGAACCCCATATTTGGATATGTTATAGTGCTAGGTTGGGACTCCTAGACCCAAGTGGCCCCGAGATACGGGGCCCCAAAGTCGGGCCGGAAACTATTTTTTTTGCTGCAGAAAAGTGCTTGACTCGAGTATAAGCCGAGGGGGGCACTTTCAGCACAAAAAAATGTGCTGAAAAACTCGGCTTATACTCGAGTATATACGGTAATCGTGATAAAGTCTTTTTGGAAAAACTTCTCATGTGAAGTGATGAAGCATCTCTGGAATCACAGGGTATGGTATATATGCAAGGATATATGAAAATCATCCATGTATGAAATGGATCCGCTTACCAACAGTGTTGGACCCACCTACCGTACGGCAGTGGGTCAATTGCGCTTAAGATAATTCCTGTAGGTGGCACTTGGAAAGCCGGCGTGGATCCTTATCTCGAACAACACACCTCCAAAACCAAGATGGACTGCCGAGATGATGTTCCGAATCCTCCACAGTATGCAATCCATATAGTCCACAATGGCATGTGGCACCCAAAAAACAGGAAAAGGAGAAAAGACTCTAATAGTGTAAGTCCGCCAATATGTTTATTGGATATGGGGCATAAAAAATAGCACAAAAGGGAAAAATCCCATGAAAGTACAGTGCATATAAAATATAAAATGGAATAAGATAAAAGCAATGTGGGAGTCTCAAATGAGCTAAAATCCGACGCGTTTCGACCTAGTGGTCTTCAACTGGGGCATCGATATATATATACAGTATCTATATATATATGTATATATATATATATATATATATATATATATATATATATATTGTGACGATCCGGGGTGATTAGCTACAAGTGGTGCATTCGATTTCCAGAAACGTGCCACTCCAGACTTGTGTTTTTAGGGCATGGCAGCCCACTTTTATTTAAAGGGAACGAAAAAGTTCAAACAAACAGAAATCTTCCCTCGCAGGGGGTTCCACCATCACTGTACTCCAAAACAATAGCCTCCTGGCTTACTCATTGTCAGCTTCATGCTGCTTTAGTCACAGGCTACACCTGCCTGCTTCAGACTGCCACCTGCAGTCCTAGGCTCCTGTCTCATTCTCCTGGAACCCTCCTGACCTCCTGGCCAGACTTCCTGTCTGCTGGGTGGAGCCGTATCCAGGTCTGAGCACTGACTGCTCTTCCTGGGATGCTTTTGAACCCAGCCCACAGGTGTGTAATTAGTATACCTGCCAAAATCAGTCATATACTGCTTATCTGCACCTGGGAGATGGGGGCGCATCTCCACAATATATATATATATTAGGGGTGCAACGGATCAAAAAACTCACGGATCGGATCGATCCTCGGATCAGGAGTCACGGATCGAAACATTTTTCGGATCAGCAAATAATAATTGAATTTGCAAAAACCTGTGAAAATTCCGCCACCATATAGTCCCCACTGTAATATCCACGTCATCTTCCCCACTGTAATATCCACGTCATCTCCCCCACTGTAATATCCACATCATCTCCCCCACTGTAATATCAAAGTCATCTTCCCCACTGTGATATCCACGTCATCTCCCCCACTGTAATATCCACGTCATCTCCCCCACTGTAATATCCACATCATCTCCCCCACTGTAATATCCACGTCATCTCCCCCACTGTAATATCCACGACATCTCCCCCACTGTAATATCCACATCATCTCCCCCACTGTAATATCCACGTCATCTCCCCCACTGTAATATCCACGTCATCTCCCCCACTGTAATATTGGCTGGGTATCGCAGAGTATTGGCTGGGTATCGCAGAGTATTGGCTGGGTATCGCAGAGTATTGGCTGGGTATCGCAGAGTATCGCAGAGTATTGGCTGGGTAATGCAGAGTATCGCAGAGTATTGGCTGGGTAATGCAGGATATTGGCTGGGTAATGCAGGGTATGTTTACAAGTGATCGCTCCGTCATTTGACGGAGCGATCACATTGTAAACAGTGGCCGGGTGTACCAAGATGGCCGCCGCTCCGGAGCTAGGCCGAAGCCGCGGCCTTTCCTAAGGCCGCCGGGTGTACAAAGATGGCCGCCGCCGCTCCGGAGCTAGGCCGAAGCCGCGGCCTTTCCTAAGGCCGAGGCCGCGGAGCGCTCCGCGGATCGCGGGGTGTGCCGATCCGAACGGGGTGGCCCGTTCGGATCACGGATCGGCGACGATCCGTTGCACCCCTAATATATATACAGCCTAGTATATACTCTGAATTTAGTGTATGTAACTGTCCACTTGTCACTTTAAATCTTTGTTCAGTACTGAATGACAGGTGGAACCTTTATTGCCTTACTTTTGTTCCCCTGGGGAATGTTTTAATCACCAGACACTTCCTGCTTCCTCTAGTTTTGCAAGGGGCTTTCATTTAATTCAGCCCAGGCAATGCAGCAGTACCTTGTGGGAAGGAGAAGTTTTCTAAAGTTTAAAGTTTGCACCCCTTGGCAAGTGGAGCAAGTTTTCACGGTGCAAATGGTGCTCATGGTACAAATGGCGCTTAAAGTCTTTAAGGAGTCAAAAGATTAACCTCTGTGGTGTTCAACCTTAATGCACATCTTTGAGGCAAAATAATAAACACACTGCACCCGTCAGAAGCTCTCCTCTCGTTATTTACTCAAAGCCAATGGGGCCGCTACAGTGAAAACTTGTCGCTGAGTGAAAACTTGTTGCTGAGCTGGAGACTCGATGCCACATATCTGTTAGCACCGACTGCATTGCGGTTTTTATCAAACTGTGAGTAAGGGCTTCCTAACACCTCACAAGGACACGTGCGGACGCCATCTTAGCAACAGTGAATAGGCCGAAAAGTAAACGCGTCACATGGACATTTAAACATAGTGGCTGCTTTATACGTGGTCTGGAAATCGCCTTTAATTAGTATACAAACCAAATAATTTATATTTTACTAAAGCAATGATTGTTATTATATTCGAGATATGAGTGCCTAGTGTTTAGAGGCCTAGTGTCAAATTGTAAACAACGCTATCTCCTAAGTTCCTAATCCACTAAACTGTTTGTTAATTACGTAAAGGGTAAATTGTTTGGTTAAAAAATATCAGCAGTATATTGGTTTAACAACATATTGTCGTATGGTATGCATTGTTTGCTAATCTTTGTAAGTTACAAGTGTAAATGCCTATTTTCTTTCGTAGCCTATTGGTAGCAAGTTTGAGCCAACTCTCATTCAGATTAAGCTTCAGACACACACACACTTGAAAAGGCAAACGCACACTAAAACAAAATGTTGTCACCCACTAAAGAAACAGACAAACCCACTGAGTCACAACAAGTGTGGTCCAGCTCCAGAGAGCGAAGATTAACAGAAAAGGGCCAAGAAATGCACAAAGAAACAGTTAAGAAAAATGAAATAGCATTCAACAAGGCGTACGACCCTTGGAAGGAGCTAGCAAAAGAAATTAGGATGAAATTAAAGAACTTCTGCCTAGCTGAAGACCTTGATACAAGAATGAAGGAGATTAAAGCCAAAGAAGCGTTAGTACACCAACAGTATGAGTCCATTTGCCATAATCATTCCACTAGCCCATAAGTTGTTAAAAGAATGGATGCATGCACCACGTTAACAGCTGAAATCTGCAACCTCACCAACCTTTAACCTCAGAAAACCTTTAACGATCAACTTGAGAAGGAAAGAGTGAGCATGGTACTTAATAAAGAAGAGCACGAGTCAGTATTTGGAAACACGGAAACAGAAACTCAAGCTCGAGAGCCACTTCCCGATCTTCTGGCAAGCACGCAGACGCAGAAGCCAACCTTGCAGCCAAGATAGAACAGGCAAATGTGATGCAACAGATGCATGCTGTCAAGTTAAGCTGAGCAAAATGGAGGCAGAAATTTAACTTAGGTTAGAAGAGGAAAAGACAAGACTGCAACAGCTACAAGCAGAAAATGAAGTCAAGGTAGCTGCAGCAAGAGTGAAAGCTTACAACGCCTATGATAGTTTTGAATATTGTGAACAGGAGACAGACTACAAGGTACAAAACCTTTACAAAAGGAATGAACCACAAACTTCATTGCATCCGAAAGCTGTGTCATTTCAACCTTCAAATACACCACTTGAGGTGTCAAGACCACAAGAAGAAGGTAGTCTAATTCCAGGACTTGCCAGTCTGCTCATCTCCAGCCGTCTCCCTATACTGAACCAACCATATTTACAGGTGATCCTTTAAAGTTCATAGATTGAAAGATATCCTTTATGGCGCTGATCCATCAAAAACCAATCCCTGTGTGCGAAAAAATGCTGCACTTGAAGAGATATCTCGGTGGTAAGGCTCATAAGGCAGTGGAAGGTTTCTTCTATTGGAATTCAGAAGATGCTTATCTGGGTGCCTGGGGGATCCTCCAGGACAGGTATGGAGGTCCATTCATAGTGCAAAGAGCTTTCAGAGAAAGGCTGACTAAATGGCCAAAGATATCAGCAAAGTACCCTGTAGCATTAAGAGAGTTTGCGGATTTCCTTCAAGGCTGTGTGGAGGCCATTCCCCATGTTAAAGGCCTAGCTATTCTAAATGATTGTGAGGAAAACCACAAGCTTCTCAAGAAACTGCCTGAATGGGTCGTGCATAGATGGAGTCACATAGTTGTGGACGAATTAGACAAGTCTCAAGAATACCCAACCTTTGCTCATTTCACAGAGTTGCTGCAGAAGGAAGCCAAGATAGCATGCAACCCCATTGCCTCCCCCTTACTCCTCAGTACCAAGACCACAGATGAGAGAATTCCCAAAAGAGCCAAGGCTCTCAACACAAGCACTCAAATGAAACCCTCCACCTCCAGTGTTCCAGAAATCTCAGCTTCAAGACCAAAACCACCCTGCCTAGTCTGCAAAAACAAAACGCACAGTGTCGCTAAATGCCTGACTTTTGCAGCAAGGACCATTGATGAAAAGAAAGCCTTAATTTATGAAAACCACCTCTGCTTTGGTTGCTTAAGAAAGGGCCATACTTCAACAGACTGCAAAGGACACACATGTAGCATATGCAGTCGTCGTCATCCAACCTCCTTGCACATACAGAGAAACACTGAGCCTGTCAAAACACCAATCGATGATTCAGTAGCTACGGTAGCTACGGGTAGCTACGGGAGATAAGGTAAACGACAACGTTCCCAACTACAATACTCTCGCCACCTCCTGCATTGTTCCATCTCAGAGAGAAATCCTCACTTATGCCTTACTTGACACGCAGGGTGATTCAACCTTTATTTTGTCAGACCTGGTATCTAAGCTAACTGTGAGCACCAACCCGTTACAGCTAAAGCTCAGCACCATGACAGCCATTGATACAGTTATATCAAGCCAAATTGCTCACAGTCTGCAAGTGTGTGGTTTCAACTCTAAAGCTATAGCCCAACTCCATCAAGCCTATAAGAGAGACTTCATTCCAGTATATAAGTCTCACATCCCCAAGGAGACTGCACTTCAGTGGCCACACCTCAAACATTTGGCAAACAAGTTACGGCTACTTCAAGACTGCAAAGTTGGACTGCTGATTAGTTACGATTGCCCATCAGCACTGGCTCCCTTGGAGGTCATTACAGGCTCAGAAGATGAACCCTTTGCTCCAAAAACTATGCTCGGCTGGAACATCATAGGATCAGCAAATCCACATCTTGATAGACAGGGTAGCCAGAGCTTCGTACACAGAGTCGCAGTAAAAGAAATGCCAATGCCCCCGGTCACTGATGTGTTAATGCTTTAGAAATGGACTTCTCTGAAAGAAATTATTAAGATAAGTACGTGTCTCAAGATGACATTCGTTTTGTGCAGTTTCTCTCTGAAACCAAATGTGATAAAGGAATAAATCAGCGCAATGGTATAACAAAAAATAGAAAAATAAATAAATAAATTAAAGCTGCTGAACACCAAGGGTCAACCTTCAAAATCCCTCTGCAGAAACATATATAGAAAAAGGTGCAGCGCTAAGACACACTCAAAAAAGTACAAATGGAAAAGAAAACATATATAAAATATATGAAGAACAATAGTCCACAAAAGCAGTCCAATGGTGTTTTTCTAGGGTGATGACGGAAGCATGTACATGCAGGTGACAACGTGAAAAGAACAAACTCCCACCACAGAAGGAATGGCCGCTCACCTCACCAAGTGGACCCTTAGATCATAAAGGGTCACTAGAGCCTTCCCACCAGGGGTTAAATGACAGCGATCCTCGGGATGGATTCGTCACACTTGGCAGAGATGCAGGATGGGTGTCAGTGAATCCAACTCAAGCCCATATCACCATCAATCATGTGGATGAAAAATTAAAAGACCATAGTGTTCTCTGCTTGCAAACAATTTATTTTTAAAAAATGGGAATATAAAAACTTACACAAGAGAGCACCTGTATCCCGGTGCTAGGAGGGTACAGCATATAACAAAGTGCACAGAATAGGGCTGCGGGTGATGTCACTTTCGTCCGTATGCATTACGTCCTTGTACAGGACTTCTTCAGCGGAACGACCATGACTACAAACACCCGACTTAAATAGGGAGGCAATAGAATCAACTATCTTCCCATTGGTGGAGCAGGATTTAGTAATCAATAGTAATCTCAAGCAATACATCAATAAAAACAAGCCAGCTGTATGATATTACAATTATGATAATATTGAGAGTCCTATGGTTATTAGTTCGTTTCCTACCTTCAGGTTTGTGTGTGTCTGTCTCCTTCCCCCTTCCTCCTGTGGTCACATGGCATCCATAGCGTCCACGTGACTTCCGCGCGTCCTCATGACGTCACGGTGCGTCGCATAAACATGACACATCAATAACAGAGACCAGGGGGAGCTTGTAGACAAAGTGTTGCCACAGTAACGGCTTAGAAACAAGCCACGTTACTGCAGCCAATGGCGCAATAGCGCTGAATGCGCTCCAGCCAGTAATAGAAGACCAGGAAGTATCCTCGGCCCCATGATGGAAAAAAGGAAAAAAGGAAACGTTACAACAATAAAAATAACCGGACCTCGCTCATAAGTGGAGTGAATATCCAATTCTATAATCCATATTAGCTAGACATTTTCATAAGAAATGAAAAAAATGAAAAAATGCTTAAATGCTTTCCTAAAGAAAGGAAAACAGTCTAACAAGATGAGGGAGGGAAGGGGGGGAGGGATTTGCACATAAGATATGTATAAATCCCAGAATGGACGAGAAAATATATATATTGCCACAGCATTACTGGGCAGCATAGGACACCACTCACAGCCCTCTGTGCAACATTAATACAAATAATAACATAATATACATATAAATTCATGAATGTGTACCCTATAAAATAAATATGTACAGAAGTAATATACAAAAATTCTTTATATAAAAGTATATAAATTTTAAATTTTAATTTCCATAAAATCATTCTCCAGAGCACGTAACCAGTCATATAGAAAATGATATTAAAAATTAAAAATAAAAATTAACGATCAGTAATGAAGCAATTTAAATCAAAATCGACGTTGAGTCCGCCAGGCGTTAATACTTTGGTTTGATATATCCAATAGGATTCGCAACGGCTCAATTGGCGTATAAAATTACCACCCCTCCAATGTTTCATTACTCTCTCAATGCCCCAAAACTTCAAGCTCCTAGGATTCTGCTGGTGAACATGCTTAAAATGGCGAGATACGTTGTGAGTAGTGAGCCCTCTTTTTATATTATTTACATGTTCTCCCAAGCGTACGTGTAATGGTCTCGATGTTCTCCCTATATATTGTAAACCACACCCACACTCCAACATATAAACCACCCCTACAGTGTCACATGTGATAAGTTGCTCTATCTTGTGTTCCTTCTGGGTGGCTGTTGCCAAAAAAGATTTTCGCTTTTTGACATTGGTCTTCGAATGCTTGCAGGGGACACATCTCCCACAAGCATAAAAACCCCCTAGGAAGTTGAAAAGTCTATTTTCTGTGACAATTGGAGGATTGAGGACACCGGGAGCCAAACGATCCCTAAGGGTCGGAGCTCTTTTGTAGATAAACTGAGGGCGGGGAGGGAGGACAGGGCCCAGTACCTTGTCTTGCTTGAGTATAGACCAATTCTTCAAGATGATCTTTTCGAACTTCTTGTATTGGACATTATAATCCAAGATCATCTTGAAGTTTTGGCCCTCTCTGTCCTTGGCACGAACTACATCTGATGTCAAAGTAGATCTTTCCATGGTGCTAATTTTGTTAACTTCATCCTTCAAGCCAGATATATCATACCCCTTCTGTTCAAACCTAGAGACCAGGATATCAGACTGTGCAATGAAATCACTACTGGAGGTGCAATTTCGCCGCAACCTGATGAATTGACCCCTGGGGATGTTGCACAACCATGATCTATGGTGGCAACTCCCCAGGGGGATATAAGCATTTCGATCTGTAGGTTTGAAGTAGTTACACAGCCTAAAGTTCCCTATGTCTCTGTTTATCTCTAGATCAAGAAAGACCACCTTGTCTACTTCAATATTCCAGGTCAATGAAATATTTTTGTCGTTGACATTTAGTGAATCTAGAAATACTTCCAGACTCGATCTTTCTCCTTCCCAGATCATAATCAGGTCGTCTATAAATCTACGGTAGCAGATGAGCTCAGGCGGACGATGGCCAAAAATGGCACCTTCCTCCCAGTGGGCCATAAAAAGGTTGGCCACACTGGGAGCAAAGCGAGCACCCATCGCCACGCCTTTCATTTGTAAATAAAATTCTTTATTATACCAGAAATAGTTTCTGTTGAGACAGAACTCTAAACTGGTCATCAGAAACTCCTGATGTCTGCCCGACAAAGAGGAGTGTGACAATGCCCATTCTACTGCCTGTAGTGCATCCTTATGTCCAATACTAGTGTATAGTGAACTGACATCCCCTGTGACCATAATACTGGACGGGGAGCATGGTAATTGCTCCAAGATTTGTATGATATGTTTTGTGTCTTTAAGGAAAGCAGGGGTACTAAAAACCAACGGTTGAAGAAAAGAATCAATATATTGTCCTAATCTTGCAGAAATGGAATCCATCCCATTCACAATGGGTCGTCCAGGGGGGTTGGTACTATCCTTGTGAATTTTTGGGAGAAAATAAATAATAGGTGTTCTGCAAAATAAAGGATTTAAATAGGAAGCTTCCTTCTTAGTTAAAATTCCCTGATCTTTACCATCTTCTATGATATTATGTAATTCGTCCTTGAATGATAACATGGGGTCTTTATTTAGGACCCTATAAGTCTCTTCGTCATTCAAAAGTCGACTCATCTCTCTCTGGTAATATTCTTTGCTGAGAACCACCAACCCTCCCCCTTTATCAGCCGGCCTTATTACGATCTCTTTACGTTCAGCCAAAGACTCAATGCCACGTTTAATGGTCAGAGGATCTTTGATTTTTTTAATTTTCAGTTCCTCTAGGTCTTTACTGACCATATTTTTAAACACTTCCATATATCTACTTTCAACTGTGACAGGGTTAAAAATAGACTTATTCCTCAACGAGGAATGGTCATTGGTAGTAAGTGCCGTACTTCTAGTAGGATTGGATAAGAAGTATTTTTTCATATTAAGGGTTCTCATATATTTTTGCAAGCTAACGTAGGTCTGGAATTTATCGAGGTTCTTGACAGGGGCAAACTTGAGGCCCCTATCAAGGACCTCAACCTCATCTCTGTCCAACGGAACCCCGCTGAGATTATAAATTCCAGTCCCTACTGGGGTTTGGATTTTTTGTAGCCGCCTGCCCCCTCTACATCCTCTCTTTCTTTTCTTTTTCTTAGTGACACTCCTCCTGGTGGTGTGAACGGCGGGGGTTGTCTCCACCATTCTCCCTGTGTGGGAGGATAGACCGGGGGACCTGACCCCTGTCCCCTGTGTTGTCCTAAAAAAGTCCCTGCTTCATATGTCCCTGCTTCATATGATGTTTGATCAATTAATGGCGTAAAATTGTTGTGTGTAGGGATGGGTCTATGAAGAGGGATAGGGGGTCCTCCCCTGTTCACTTGACCCCCTCTTGTTGCATGTTGTTGGTTCTCTCTCCAATTATCTTGATAATAAGGGGGATTAGAATAACCTGCTCCACCAGATGTAGACGGGGGGTAGTTGTTACCACCTCTACCTCTCCCCCTCTTATTCTTTCCCCTTTTGTTATTACTTCTAATTGGATAATAATTATGCTGAGGTCCATAATCATATGATTGAGAATATGTGTATTCATGGGAGGATTCTCTCTTAGGTGTATCCATCCCCACCTCGTTAATTATTGCTTCACCAGGAACCGGCCCTGAGGATGTGGGAGGGACATGGAGTGACTGCCATTTAAATATAGTCCCTCCATTAAAGTCATTAGAGTCCCTAATGAACTTTTTCTTTTTCTTAGTCTGGATCTCTACATCCCACTTGATAAGTTTGTTTTTTAGTTCACCTGATAGTTTCAAAAACTCTGTGCTCTCTTTAGATGGTTCCAGAATATTGGTAATATCTCTAATTTGGGATTCCAGGATTTTCATTTTCCGTTGTTTCCTTTTTAAGAGAAAATCCAATAATTCTAGACCCTTTTTGATAAAAAATTCTCTCCACTAGACCACAGATTCATCATCCACCAAGCCGTCATTTGGGGGAACATCCCACCTAAGGCGTCTAGGGATGAGTCTGGCTCTGATATACTGCTCAAATGATGTAATATCCCACCAGGTCTTCACCTTTTTCTCAAAGATATGACCCAATTTCTTAAAAGACTGTGGCATATCACTAACAGGCTCAGTGGTGGAGTTTATAGAAAAAACCTCATTGATTTTAACCTCACGTTTCTCCAGATACTGGAAAACATCCATATTTGCTGCTAATTTTAAAGAAAATTGATAAAATACAAAATGTGATAAAGGAATAAATCAGCGCAATGGTATAACAAAAAATAGAAAAATAAATAAATAAATTAAAGCTGCTGAACACCAAGGGTCAACCTTCAAAATCCCTCTGCAGAAACATATATAGAAAAAGGTGCAGCGCTAAGACACACTCAAAAAAGTACAAATGGAAAAGAAAACATATATAAAATATATGAAGAACAATAGTCCACAAAAGCAGTCCAATGGTGTTTTTCTAGGGTGATGACGGAAGCATGTACATGCAGGTGACAACGTGAAAAGAACAAACTCCCACCACAGAAGGAATGGCCGCTCACCTCACCAAGTGGACCCTTAGATCATAAAGGGTCACTAGAGCCTTCCCACCAGGGGTTAAATGACAGCGATCCTCGGGATGGATTCGTCACACTTGGCAGAGATGCAGGATGGGTGTCAGTGAATCCAACTCAAGCCCATATCACCATCAATCATGTGGATGAAAAATTAAAAGACCATAGTGTTCTCTGCTTGCAAACAATTTATTTTTAAAAAATGGGAATATAAAAACTTACACAAGAGAGCACCTGTATCCCGGTGCTAGGAGGGTACAGCATATAACAAAGTGCACAGAATAGGGCTGCGGGTGATGTCACTTTCGTCCGTATGCATTACGTCCTTGTACAGGACTTCTTCAGCGGAACGACCATGACTACAAACACCCGACTTAAATAGGGAGGCAATAGAATCAACTATCTTCCCATTGGTGGAGCAGGATTTAGTAATCAATAGTAATCTCAAGCAATACATCAATAAAAACAAGCCAGCTGTATGATATTACAATTATGATAATATTGAGAGTCCTATGGTTATTAGTTCGTTTCCTACCTTCAGGTTTGTGTGTGTCTGTCTCCTTCCCCCTTCCTCCTGTGGTCACATGGCATCCATAGCGTCCACGTGACTTCCGCGCGTCCTCATGACGTCACGGTGCGTCGCATAAACATGACACATCAATAACAGAGACCAGGGGGAGCTTGTAGACAAAGTGTTGCCACAGTAACGGCTTAGAAACAAGCCACGTTACTGCAGCCAATGGCGCAATAGCGCTGAATGCGCTCCAGCCAGTAATAGAAGACCAGGAAGTATCCTCGGCCCCATGATGGAAAAAAGGAAAAAAGGAAACGTTACAACAATAAAAATAACCGGACCTCGCTCATAAGTGGAGTGAATATCCAATTCTATAATCCATATTAGCTAGACATTTTCATAAGAAATGAAAAAATTGAAAAAATGCTTAAATGCTTTCCTAAAGAAAGGAAAACAGTCTAACAAGATGAGGGAGGGAAGGGGGGGAGGGATTTGCACATAAGATATGTATAAATCCCAGAATGGACGAGAAAATATATATATTGCCACAGCATTACTGGGCAGCATAGGACACCACTCACAGCCCTCTGTGCAACATTAATACAAATAATAACATAATATACATATAAATTCATGAATGTGTACCCTATAAAATAAATATGTACAGAAGTAATATACAAAAATTCTTTATATAAAAGTATATAAATTTTAAATTTTAATTTCCATAAAATCATTCTCCAGAGCACGTAACCAGTCATATAGAAAATGATATTAAAAATTAAAAATAAAAATTAACGATCAGTAATGAAGCAATTTAAATCAAAATCGACGTTGAGTCCGCCAGGCGTTAATACTTTGGTTTGATATATCCAATAGGATTCGCGACGGCTCAATTGGCGTATAAAATTACCACCCCTCCAATGTTTCATTACTCTCTCAATGCCCCAAAACTTCAAGCTCCTAGGATTCTGCTGGTGAACATGCTTAAAATGGCGAGATACGTTGTGAGTAGTGAGCCCTCTTTTTATATTATTTACATGTTCTCCCAAGCGTACGTGTAATGGTCTCGATGTTCTCCCTATATATTGTAAACCACACCCACACTCCAACATATAAACCACCCCTACAGTGTCACATGTGATAAGTTGCTCTATCTTGTGTTCCTTCTGGGTGGCTGTTGCCAAAAAAGATTTTCGCTTTTTGACATTGGTCTTCGAATGCTTGCAGGGGACACATCTCCCACAAGCATAAAAACCCCCTAGGAAGTTGAAAAGTCTATTTTCTGTGACAATTGGAGGATTGAGGACACCGGGAGCCAAACGATCCCTAAGGGTCGGAGCTCTTTTGTAGATAAACTGAGGGCGGGGAGGGAGGACAGGGCCCAGTACCTTGTCTTGCTTGAGTATAGACCAATTCTTCAAGATGATCTTTTCGAACTTCTTGTATTGGACATTATAATCCAAGATCATCTTGAAGTTTTGGCCCTCTCTGTCCTTGGCACGAACTACATCTGATGTCAAAGTAGATCTTTCCATGGTGCTAATTTTGTTAACTTCATCCTTCAAGCCAGATATATCATACCCCTTCTGTTCAAACCTAGAGACCAGGATATCAGACTGTGCAATGAAATCACTACTGGAGGTGCAATTTCGCCGCAACCTGATGAATTGACCCCTGGGGATGTTGCACAACCATGATCTATGGTGGCAACTCCCCAGGGGGATATAAGCATTTCGATCTGTAGGTTTGAAGTAGTTACACAGCCTAAAGTTCCCTATGTCTCTGTTTATCTCTAGATCAAGAAAGACCACCTTGTCTACTTCAATATTCCAGGTCAATGAAATATTTTTGTCGTTGACATTTAGTGAATCTAGAAATACTTCCAGACTCGATCTTTCTCCTTCCCAGATCATAATCAGGTCGTCTATAAATCTACGGTAGCTCTCTGAAACCATAATGAAAAGGAAAGATGCACACTATGAGATGCCGTCACCCTTCAAAGACAACAGTCAACCAACACTACCAAACAATAAGAGGCTGGCCATCATGCGACTTCAACATCTAAAGAAAAGGCTAAAGGCAAACAAACAGTTCTACGAACACTACATTCCTTCCTGCATTCATGGAAGAAACGATCAGAAAAGGTGATGCAGAACCAGCCCTTTCATTATCAGAGGAAGAAACAGTGTGGTACATCCCACATCACAGGGTTTATCACCCCAAGATACCAGACAAGTTAAGAGTCGTCTTTGATTGTTCAGCAAAGTTTGAAGGCATCTCCCTAAACGACACCTTAATAAAAGGTCCCGACCTGATAAATTCTCTAGTGGGAGTCCTCTGTCGCTTCAGGAAGGAAGCAGTTGCTGTGATATGCGACATTGAAAGGATGTTCCACCAGTTCTACATCCCCCAGAAATGCGCAATTACTTAAGGTTCCTTTGGTGGGAGAACGGCCAGTTAGAAACAGAACCAAAAGAATACAGAATGGCAGTTCATCTCCAGGATGTGCCAACTTTGGCCTCAAGTATCTTGCACAACAACACGAGGCAGAGTATCCTTCAGCATCAGCCTTTATTGAGAAGAACTTTTATGTCGACGATGGCCTAACCCAGTGTTTCAACAATCAGTGAAGCTACAAATCTAATCCTCGAAGCGCAAGGATTATGTAAAAATGCTGGCTTAAGACTGCATAAGTTCAACTCTAATAAAAGGGACGTCCTGTCTTGTGTAGCTCCATCAGAAAGAGCAACAACTAGTGAACCTCTCAAAATTAACCCAGACTCAACATCAGAAGGACAAATACTTGGCATTCAGTGGTCAATTGAAAATTACACCTTCAGTTTCAGCGTTGACATAAAGGATGGACCCCCAAAATCCATACCAGACCCGAAGTGGTATGAATTTTAAGGGGAACCCGTGCCAAAATTGAAAAAAAAAAATGGCGTGTGGGTCCCCCCAAAATCCCCCCAGATCCTGCCCCCCATGTGAATGGGTAGGGGTACATTGTACCCCTACCCATTCATCCAAAAAAGTGTCAAAAAAGTCAAAATGACAGGAGACAGTTTTGGACCATTTCTTTATTTAAAAAAAAAAAAATGTACTGTGATGTCCATCCATCTTCAATCACGGCGTTGATGGTCCCGAAAAAAAAACTGAAAAACTCTGCCTCCATGGGAGGCATCCCCGCGACTGCAGATTTTTTGCTTTGACAGCTGTTATATAGTCAAAGGCGGGGCCACCGGTGAAGTAAATGGGTGATCCCACCCTCCTCCGACGTCACATGATGTCAGAAGGGGCGCGATTACTCGGTTACGTCAGCGGGGGGCCCTGCCCTTGGCTATATAAGAGCTGTCAAAGCAAAAAGACGGCAGTCGCGGGGCTTCCAGATTCCGATAAGCCCCTGCCCGTAGTCCCCCACAACCACCGGGCAAGGGTTGTGGGGATGAGGTCTTTGTCCCTATCAATGAGGGGACAAGGTGCTTTGGGGGGGACCCCAAAGCACCCTCCCCATGTTGAGGGCATATGGCCTGGTTGGGTTCAGGAGGGGGGCGCTCTCTTGCCCTCCCTTTTCCTGTGGCCTGCCAGGTTGCGTGCTCGGATTAGGATCTCGTGTGGATTTTGGAGGGGACATCCACGCCAATTTTTTAAAATTTTGGCGCTGTTTTTTTCAATGATTTTTTATGTAAATTGCCGGGATCCGGAAATACATTACAGCCTCAAGCAATTTTAAATGACATATTTTCCTTTAGAAATTTAATTTTGCTGCAGGACTGTTATGAACATGGGAAAGATGCGCTAATTTACAGGCAGACTAAGGGGACCCCCCAGGCACTATATTTAAAGGAATATTTCATTTTTATTGTTTCACTTTAAGCATTATTAAAATTACTGCTCCTGAAAAAACTGCCACTTTTAAAACTTTTTTTTGCATTGATATATGTCCCCTGGGGCAGTACCCGGGTCACCAAACACTTTTTTTGGCAATAACTTGCATATAAGCCTTTAAAATTAGCACTTTTGAGTTTTCACATTTGCGTCCCATTGACTTTAACTTGTTCTGCTACGAACCGAAATGGGGGTGTTCGGCACATCCCTAGTGCTGACTATGAATAGTATCCAAATTGCCCTAGGTCTTGTACAAACCTTAACAACTTCTCCTGAACATCACAACTTAGAAAAATAGAAACATTGAGAAAAATGTGAAAGAAAACTGTCTAGTTTCTTTTCTTTTGAATAGTAACTAGTCATTTCTCTTTTTGCTATGTGTGATGTGTCGAAGGTGCCTAAACACAGAGATTGTCATATGATGTAAACAGTGTTGTCATAATTGCTAAGCCTGCTTTGCACTGGGTAGTTATGGTCCATAGGGCATGGTTTACCATCTACCAGCTGACATATGAAGAGGACTGGAATTTCCCTGAAGCTTGACCACACAAATAATCTACCTATAGATAACTTTTGTATTCAATATTCACTATTCTAAAAGGAGATGCTAAAATATATAATAAAGGTGCATCTCAGAAAATTAGAATATAATTAAAAAGTTCATTTATTTCAGTAATTCAATTCAAAAAGTGAAAATCATATATTTCATATGGATGCGTTACGCACAGAGTGATATATTTAAAGCATTTCTTACTTTCTTTATTTCTTTTAATTTTGATGATTATGGCTTACAGCTAGTGAAAACCCAAAATTCAGTATCTCAGAAAGTTATAATATTACATAAGACCAATAAAAAAAAAATTTTTTAATAAAGAAATGTTGGCTTACTGAAAAGTATGTCCATGTACAGTATAGTATGCACTTAATACTTGGTCGGGTCTCCTTTTGCATGATTTACTACATCAATGCCGTATGGCATGGAGGCAATCAGCCTGTCGCGCTGCTGAGGTGTTATGGAAGCCCAGGTAGCTTTCATGGCGGCTTTCAGCTCATCTGCATTGTTGGGTCTGGTGTCTCCAGGGTGGACTGACCATTCGGCCACTCGGGCACTTCCCGGGGGCCCCGGGCCACTAGGGGGCCCCACCAGGGTTGCCAGCCTCAGTAAAACCAGGGACAGTATGTAAAAATCAGTGTTTTTTTTACATCTGTTTCTGAAATATCCCTTACTGGAATCCTTTTGGTATAAAAATCCAGAGATTATAGCCGCCCCACCTTTCCAGTACCTTCTCAGCCAATAGAAACATGTCTGTGTATACTGTGTGAACATGTATGTGTATACTGTGTGATTGTATACTGTGTGTGTGTATACTGTGTGGCCCCATAATCTCTGATTGTCTGGGGGCCCCATAATCTCCTATTGCCCGGGGGCCCCATGAGTTGTCAGTCCGCCCCTGGGTGTCTCTCATCTTCCTCTTGACAATACCCCACAGATTCTCTATGGGGTATGGGTCAGGAGAGTTTGCTGGCCAACCAAGCACAGTGATACCATGATCATGTGACCAGGTATTGGTAGTTTTGGCAGAGTTGGCAGGTGCAAAGTCCTGCTGTAAAATTAAATCAGCATCTCCATAAAGCTGGTCAGTAGAGGGAAGCATGAAGTGCTCTAGAATTTCCTGGTAGAGGGCTGCGCTGTCTTTGGACTTGATAAAACACAGCAGACCAACACCAGCAGATGACATAGCTCCCCAAATCATCACAGCCTGTAGTCCTGACCTCAACCCGATAGAACACCTTTGGGATGAATTAGAGCGGAGACTGTGTGCCAGGCCTTCACGTCCACATTAGTGCCTGACCTATTACCAGAATGGGTTGTGCATGGATGGCAAGTGAGGTGCATCAATGCAGGAAAGAGAATAGATGGAGAACATTTAAGATGGTCCTAGCAGATTATCTCAGATTTGCACCAATGTTTTGGAGCAAGCCAGAGTAAAGCCCCATACACACGGTCGGACTTTTTCATGGATTCTGTCCGATCGGACAAGGTTGTTGAAAAATCAGACCGTGTGTATGCACCATCGGACAGTGTTCGTCGGTTTGACCGATGGACAAAGTCTTATCTCCTGCTGGAAATCTTTGCCGTCAACACGGTCCGATCACACCAAATCCGATCGTGTGTACGGTTGTCCGACCGGACAAAGTGCCACGTATGCTCAGATCACATTACAAGACCAAAGCTATTGGCTACTAGCCTCTACGTAGTCCCGTCGTAGGCAACAAACGTCACCACGTTCAGAATGATCGGATTTTCCGACAACTTTGTCCGACCGTGTGTACGCAAAACCAACATCGGACAAAGTATGACGGACATGGTCCGACGGACCTGGTCCGCGGATTGTCCGACCATGTGTATGGGGCTTAAGTGTGTTTGAATCTGGAGCACCACCACCATGTGACAAAGTGACGAAATGCCATGTGCCACTTTCATAAATTTGTTGCAGAAATCACTAATATACGCATATACAGTATCTCACAAAAGTGAGTACACTCCTCACATTTTTGTAAATATTTTATTATATTTATTTCGTGTGACAACACTGAAGAAATTACACTTTGCTACAATGTAAAGTAATGTGAGTGTACAGCTTGTGTAACAGTGTCAATTTTCTGTCCCCTCAAAATAACTCAACACACAGCCATTAATGTCCAAACCGCTGGCAACAAAAATGAGTAGACCCCTAAGTGAAAATGTCCAAATTGGGCCCAATTAGCCATTTTCCCTCCCCGTTGTCATTTGACTTGTTAGACTTGTTACAAGGTCTCAGGTGTGATAGGGGAGCAGGTGGGCCCAATTAGCCATTTTCCCTCCTCTGTGTCACCATGGTGTACAATGTCCTGTGGTCTGATGAGACCAAGATAAACTTATTTGTTTCAGATGGTGTCAAGTGTGTGTGGCCGCAACCAGCTGTGGAGTACAAAGACAAGTGTGTCTTGCCTATAGTCAAGCATGGTGGTGGGAGTATCATGGTCTGGGGCTACAGGAGTGCGGTCGGCACTGGGGAGCTATAGTTCATTGAGGAAACCATAAATGCCAACATGTATACACTGTGACATACTGAAGCAGAGCATGATCCCCTCCCTTCGGAGACTGGACCACAGGGCAGTATTCCAACATGATAACGACCCCAAACACACCTTCAAGACGACCAATGCCTTGCTAAAGAAGCTGAGGGTAAAGGTGATGGACTGGCCAAGCGTGTCTCCAGATCTAAACCCTATTGAGCATCTGTGGGGCATCCTCAAACAGAAGGTAGAGGAGCGCAAGGTCTCTAACATCCACCAGCTCAGTAATGTCGTCATGGAGGAGTGGAAGAGGACTCCAGTGGCAACCTGTGAAGCTCTGGTGAACTCCATGCCCAAGAGGGTTAAGGCAGTGCTGGAAAATGATAGTGGCCACACAAAATATTAACACTTTGAGCCTGAATTGGACATTTTCACTTAGGGGTGTACTCACTTTTGTTGCCAGAGGTTTAGATATTTATGGCTGTGTGTTGAGTTATTTTGAGTGTGTGTACTCACTTTTGTGAAATACTGTAGAAATTGGTGCATTTTCTGGCATCTTTGTTAACCCCTTTTCTACCAGTGCGGTTTATAAATGGCTGCTTGTAGACAGGGATTTTAAACACACTCATGGCTGCTATGTGTTTTCATTTGTAGAGCAGGCATTGAGCTTTTAAGTTGAAGTGATTCAGTGTACTGCCCAATCACTTGCACAATCCATCTAAGGTACGTCCCTCTACTGACTGACCCTGCAATGTATTCCCAAGCTTCCACTGCCCACCTGCAGACCCAGGACCGGCACGCAGGTGTCTGCAGGTGGATCGGAAGTAGACCAGCAAACATCCACTCACTTATTTTCAGTTGGAGAATAACCACAGAAGCGACGTACGTTACCATATTCAGCTGTGAGATTCCTTGATTGCTGTGGCCAGGGAAGAAGCTAATAGAACATGTTCAGTGCTCAATTAGCTTCAGTGGAAGGCAGGGGAAACATGAGGGGTCATAAAAAATGTTTTTAAATCCCTCTGCAACCACGTACATGCACATAAGAGTATAAATGCATGCAGCGGTTGCTGGGGCCGATCCTAGGGTCACAGACGCCTGGGTGCAGAAATATTTCTGGCGCCCCCACGTGGGCGTGGTCATCTTACCAACTCCTCCCCTTTACAAATGTTTCTATGACAACGACTTCAACACAGAGATGTTCCCGTAAGAAGTCTTCATTACCCTGGGATCCTCCCATGATCTTTTACCAATAAAGAAAATACAGGAAGAGCGTACACTAATGAGACTTGGAGGGGAGTCTCTCTGATGCACACAGAGGGGGCTTCTGTTAGAGAGTCTATTAGAAAGAGCCCCCAGACATAGTACAGGAGATGGTCAGAGACTGTAGACATGATACTAGAGACAGTCAGAGACTGCAATCATAGTACAGGAGACGGTCAGGCTGCACACATAATACAGGAGATGGTCAGAGACTGCAGACATGTTACAAGAGATGGTAGTAAATAATGGCCGATCGGCCCTCTCACCTGACCCAGCGATACAGCAACAACGGTTCCTCTGATCAGGAGTCTGCTCACTCTGAATTGCCCGTGGCGACTCCGCTGGGTAGAGCCCAGATCTGTATTCCTGCAATGACTCCATTCCTTTCTCCACCAGGGATGGCGCCAGGCTGTGTGGCTTTCTCCCTCTGGAGTCCTGGGTGCCCTTCCCTGAAAGATTTCCCGGGCTCCTGGCTTTCTCTCTCCCATTCAGCTGCGCATGCTGTGTGGGCTGCAGTTTCCGTGTTACAGTGGGGCTGCCAGTCCTTGGGACCACATGTCCCACAATCCTTTTCTTTGCTTCTTTTGTTTTTTCTTCCCTGGCCGTTATGAAGGCGGGGGAAGAAACATAGTGCGCCGCTCATTAGTACAGCAGCGCACGAGGAGGAGAGGGAGAGGGGAAATAAGAGAACGCAGCTGCAGTGGCATCACTAGGGTTGGTGTCACCTGGTGCAGTAAAACATGGTATCACCCCCTCCACCAACTATAGTCGTCCCTCAGTACAGACCCCACTCCATTAAGTATAGACCTCCCCTCCGTCAGTGCAGACCCTTCACTAAGTATAAATACCTCCCTCAGGACAGACCCCCCCCATCAGTATAGACCCCCAGGACAAAACACCCCCCTTTATCAGTATAGACCCCCCCTCAGGACAAACCTTTCCCCCCCCTACATTAGTACAATCCCCCCCAGAACAAACCACCCCCTCCATTAGTACAGACCCCCCCAGAACAAACCACCCCCTCCATTAGTATAGACCCCCCAGGACAACCCCCCCACATTAGTATAGCCCCCCCAGGACAAACCCCCCCCCACATTAGTACAGACCCCCCCACATTAGTATAGCCCCCCCAGGACAAACCCCCCCATTAGTATAGACCCCCCCAGGACAAACGCCCCCTACATTAGTATAAACCCCCCAGGACAAACCAGCCCACCCCCCACATTAGTATAGACCCCCTCAGGACAAACCACCTCCCACATTAGTATAGACCCCCCAAGGACAAACCACCCCCCCCCCACATTAGTATAGACCCCCAGGCCGAACCACCCCCCCCCACATTAGTATAGACCCCCCAAGACAAATCACCCCCCCACATTAGTATAGACCCCCCAGGATGAACCACTCCCCACATTAGTATAGACCCCCCCAGGACAAACCAGCCCCCATACATTAGTATAGACCCCCCAGGACAAACCCCCCCTACATTAATATAGACCCCCCAGGACAAACCACCCCTACATTAGTATAGACCCCCCAGGACAACCCCCCCTACATTAATATAGACCCCCCAGGACAAACCACCCCTACATTAATATAGACCCCCCCAGGACAAACCACCCCCCCCCATTGGTATAGACCCCCCCAGGACAAACCACCCCCCACATTAGTATAGACCCCCCCCAGGACAAACCCCCCCCACACCCCCCCCCATTAGTATAGATCCCCCCAGGACAAACCCCCCACATTAGTAGACCCCCTAGGACGAACCCCCCCCCCCCCCACATTAGTATAGACCCCCCCCCCAGGACAAACCACCCCCCCCCACATTAGTATAGACCCCCCCAGGATAAACCACCCCCCCCCACATTAGTATAGACCCCCCCCCAGGACAACCCCCCCCCTACATTAGTATAGACCCCCCAGGACAACCCCCCCACATTAGTATAGACCCCCCAGGACAAACACCCCACCCCCACATTAGTATAGACTCCACCAGGACAAACCACCCCCCCACATTGGTATAGACCCCCCAGGACAAACCACCCCCCCCACATTAGTATAGACCCCCCAGGACAAACCCCCCCCACATTAGTATAGACCCCCCCCAGGACAAACCACCCCCCCCCCACATTAGTATAGACCCCCCCCAGGACAACCCCCCCCCCCCAGTACCAACCCCCCCACATTAGTATAGACCCCACATTAGTATAGACCCCCCAGGACAAACCCCCCCACATTAGTATAGACCCCCCCAGGACAAAACACCCCCCCACATTAGTATAGACCCCCAGGACAACCCACCCCCCCCCACATTAGTATAGACCCCCCCAGGACAAACCACCCCCCCACATTAGTATAGACCCCCCCCAGGACAAACCACCACCCCCCCCACATTAGTATAGACCCCCCAGGACAAACCACCCCCCCCCCACATTGGTATAGACCCCCCCCTAGACAAACCACCCCCCACCACTAGGCTAATTAAAACCACCCGGGCGGCAGCTGGAGAGGACAGTGTGCAGCCGCGCCGCCCGGGTGGAGAACAGAGCGTGTGTGATGCTGGTGCTGGTGGGCAGAAGGCAGAAGTTAAACACAGGACTCCTCCTGTGTTTAACTTCCGCCTCCTGCCCACCAGCACCAGCATCACACACGCTCTGTTCTAAACAAGTCGGGCTCGGGCTCGGCCACGGACCGCCCCCCCCCCCCCCACCGTGGCGTCACTGCGCGGCCAGGCGGACAGGCTGTAACAGGCGGAGAGAGCCGCGCCGCCTACGGACAAGGAGAGGAGAAGGGAGCGGAGCACTCTGGCGCTCCAGCGCCCCCACCTCTGTGGCGCCTGGGTGCACTGTACCCCGTGCACCCCGTGACGGATCGGCCCTGGCGGTTGCTCCTATCTATGAAAATTACAATTGCTATTCACATGTTACATATTGCTGTTGGAGTGAAAGCAATAATTATAGGCCCACTATTTATGATTATCTTGATAATGATAACCTATAAAAGAGCTAACTATGACCAATTTGTTGCCGTTTCATGGGTCAGTACAATTTAAAGTTTTGACATGTTGCGTATCTACTTACCCATTGCAAGCTCATTGTATATATATATATATTGGAAGGCCAGTATGGTGGCCTGAAGTTATGGGAGAAGCCCGGAGGGTATTTAACCAGCCCAAAGGCTGCCGGTCTTTGTCGGTTTCCTGTGCGAGATATCTGATACGTCAGACATCAAGGGCCGACTAGTTCGAGACAAGCGTTGTTTGTGCCGGTTCGTGAGTTCCGTTTCGTTTGTCCGTCTCCGTGTGTTTGTTGCAGTCCCGTGTTCCGTGTTCGTGAGTTGTGTTGTTCCCTTCGTGTCGCACTCGTGTTACCGATTCGCAGGTTCCGTACAACGTATCTGGTTCGGCTGTCGCAGGTAGGGCTTCGGCTCCCATGTTTTTCATTTCATGCACCGTTTTCCATGTCACTAAACTGTGGTAATGCGTAGCTCACAAACCACTCACTTGTCTCGAATCACCAAACATTTCACCCGCACGTTTTCGGTAACATACAAATGGATGTCACTAGGCATCTCGTACGACTCGTAGTCGCTCGCCCACGACACTCCGACCGATGCCGCATCCGGCACTTGTTTTGCAACTTTGCGCGGTTGGGTCGCACAATCTTTGGAATCGTTCAAACATTGGCGAGTCATTTTGGTGCTGTTCGCACATTTCGCATTTCTCTGGTTCCAGTCAGTTCGAATCATTTCTGTCATGTCGGAAATACAAGGGAATGAGGCTGCGCTAGCAGGTGTGAATCACCACTAGGGGTGTAGGTGAAACAAACAAAAGTGTATAAAACAGATTGTGCAACTATAGTAGCAAAATTGCTGGTACACGTGACTCACCACTAGGGAGTGGTGCAATTGGTGCAACTAAGATGGCTAATAAACGTGACTCACCACTGTGAGTATAAGTGAGAAAACAATCCCATATATGATATTAAACAAACGGTTTGAACAACAATGGTTACAAAATAATGATTGAAAAAGTCAATATTCAATATTATGAGGTTGAGATGAATTGCAGGTAGTCCTAGAGGGATGATCCCCTTAAGAACCCTACTCACCAAAACGATGTGACCCACGGCTTTGCAGTCCTAGGGTCTAGATACGCATTAATAGAATGGTGAGATGGGTGGTGTCAGAAATCCTAAGAGATACTTCAAATGGTCCAATGGAGACTCCAGTTGAATGTGGGTGCCGTGAAGAGGAAAAAAGGAACATACATGTGTAGTATCGCCGTGCTAAACCTCTGCAATGCTAAACAATAGTAACTCACTACTGAGCAGACTTGGATCAGCGAGTTCCGGGTGCGCGCTTGGCGTGCGCTCCAAGCAGAACAGGAAGCAGGCGTCACAGGCTTACTGGCCGGAAATTGCGTCTACGCGTTTCGCCCCTCCTCCAGGGCGTCATCAAGGACATCACTTCCGGCTAGCATTTGGAGGTTTTTATATGTTAGGCGGCTGGCGCCTCCCAGTTAACCAGCCAATCAGAGGATTGGACTGATTAAGACTTTTACTTCCGGATTACATCATTTCCTCTAGTCAGTTGCTCATTGAAAACTTTATTAGCAAATGGACAACTTGACAGAACATGATAGGAAGATTAAAATATAAGGCATTTCGTATATTATCGCAAATGTCATTACACATTTATAAAAAATATAAATAAAAACAATTGACAATGATAAGAATTTTTGGAAAAATTAAGTATAAATAGAAAAAATATAAAAATAAATTGGAAAATGAAAATAAAAAATAAATAAAATGAAAAATAAAAAATGAAAAAAAAAATAAAAAAAATAAAAAAAAAAAAAAAAAAATAAAAAATAAAAAAAATAAAAATAAAAAAGAAAAAAAAGATAAAAAAAAAATATAAAAAAAAAATAAAAAAATAAAAAAATAAAAAAAAAAAATAAAAAAGTGGAAAATAAAGTAAATAAATGTGAAATATAAAAAAAATAAAAATAAAAAAAAAAAAAAAAAATAAAGATAGATATAAAGTAAAAATACAAAAAATAAAAATAAAAAAAAAATAAAAATAAAAATAAAAGTAAAAAATGAAAATATAAATGGAAATAAAAATTAAAAATGAAAATAAAAATAAAAAAAAAAAAAAATAAAATTAATTAAATCAGAAATTGAGAAATAAAAATGTAAAATGAATATTAGAATAGATTACCAATTTGACAGAAAACAATTCAGATCTAGATCTATATTAAGGCCATGCGGATGGAGAGTGCCTAATCTATGGATCCATTGGGTTTCGTTTCTCGATATTGCCTGTTTGAGATTAGATCCTCGCCAATGGGGTTCTACCCTGTCTATGCCACAAAACCTCAAACCTCGAGGGTCACGATTGTGAAAAAGTCTAAAATGATTGGATAGACTATGATGCTTAAAACCCTTTTTTATTCTGTTTACATGTTCTCTTAATCTGATGCCCAATTTTCGAGTGGTCCTACCCACGTACTGAAGGCCGCATGGACAGGCCAAAAGATAGGTGACGTGGGTGGTCGCACAAGTAATAAATTTTTTTATTTCGTACGTTTTGACCTTGGGTCAAAGATGTAAATTGTGTTGTTTTTCGCACTCTATGCCTAGAAGTACGACAAACAACACATCTACCACAGCTAAAATAGCCAGTTTGGTCCAAGAAAGTGTGGAGCTTTTCAGGGGGATTGACAACATTGTGTGCCAACTGGAGTCGCAAAGTGGGTGGTTTAGTATAAATGAATTGGGGCACTTGAGAAAGGATCTTATTAAGTTCCCGATCTTTGAGTAATAGTGGCCAATGGTTTTTCAAATTTTTTTCAAACTGTTTATACTGTCTAGTAAAACCAGTCATGAATGCTGTACTATATTCTTTTTTAGGGGTCTTAGTGCCATTCAAAAGGGACTCTCTTGTTAAATTACGAATATTATCTCTGGTGGTGAGCAGTTCATCGTGGTTGTAGCCTTTCTCTTCGAATCTTTTACAAATGATATCACTTTGGATTTCATAATCATTGATGTTTTTACAGTTTCTACGTATTCTTAATAATTGGCTTTTTGGTACCCCACTAAGCCATCTAGGGTGATGGCAACTAGTTAGGGGTATATACCCATTACGGTCAACTTCTTTAAAAAAGGTCTGTGTGGAAAGTCTACCATGCTCCTTGTAGATCACGTGATCCAAAAAGTTGACGGACTCTACACTAGAAACCTCTGTAAAAGAGATTCCATAAGGATTAGTACCTATTCTGTTCAAAAAGTGCAGAAAGCTGTCTTTTGATCCTGCTCATATGACAAAGATATCATCAATATACCGCTTGTAAAACCTCAAATGAGGAATATCCTGGCCATAAATGGCCTGTGATTCCCACCAACTCATAAAGAGATTGGCAACTGATGGAGCATATTTTGCACCCATGGCTACTCCTTTCTTTTGTCTAAAATATTTTCGTTCGTGCCAAAAAAAGTTATGGCTCATGGTCAACTCAAGAGATTCCAAAATAAAGTCCTTCTGTTTGGACTTCACTGTGGTATCATCTAAGGCCCACTTAACCGCCTGTAGTGCGTGATTCTGCTGAATATTGGTGTAAAGCGAATTCACATCAATGCTGGCCAAGATGTGGTCATCAGCTATATCCAAAGGATCAATAAGGCCAATAAGGTCTCTACTATCCTTAAGATATGCAGGACATTTCTGTACTAGGGGCTGCAAAAAATGGTCTAGGTATTCACCTAATCTAGCGAATAATGAGTCCACCCCACTAACTATGGGTCTCCCCGGTGGTTTAGTGGGATCCTTATGTATCTTCGGTAATTGGTAAATGACCGGCACTCTAGGTGCATCTGGGATCAGATATCTATTCTTTTTTATTAATTATTCCAACTCGATAGGCGGCTCTAATTAGCAGTTTAAGTTTAGCTTTGTACTTATTAGTAGGATTCCCCTTTAATTCTTCATATGTTTCAACATCTGAAACTAGACGATTTAATTCAGTGAGATAATCGTCTTTATTCAAAATGACAACCCCCCCCCCCCTTTATCTGCTTGTCTGATAACTATATTTTTATTGTGTTCTAATAATGATAGACCTTTTAGGATGTCTTTCTTTTGTCTACTTGGACGAATATTAAGGTGTTTCAGATCCTGCTCCACTAGGGACTTGAACACCTCAACAAAATGGTTATTAGACACCTTGGGGTTGAAAACAGAATTGTTTCTCAAATTGGTATGGATATATTCCTCATTCAAATCTTTGGAAGATAAACTATTTCTAACAAAAAAATTTTTAATATTAATCTTACGGATAAACTTTTGAAAATCAATAAAAACATTGAATTTGTTAAAATCTTTGTCAATTGCGTATTTGAGTCCTAGTTGGAGGACTTTGTTTTCATCATCTGAAAAAACGGCGTCACTGAGATTGAAAATGCCAGCTGCTAAGTTTCTCGTTTTCTCTTTCCGTTTCCCCCCTCGACATCCTCTGGTTCTCCGTTTCTTGGATCTTGGGAGAAGGGCGGTTGGGCCATGGGGTACCATGGTCTCCATTCCTCCTCCCTCTGATCCTGAGGGTAGTTGCCCCTCCCTCGGCTTCTGGGGTTGGAACCTCCTCTGGCTCGCCAGGGGGGACCTCCATAACCCCTTTTGTGAAAATCCCCTCTTTGATTACTGGGATATCCACCCCTACCTCTAGGGGGGTATTGGTTGTAATAATATGGGGTCCAGGAAGGGCCTCCATAGCCACCTCTGGTGTCCTGTCCTCTATAATTAGAAGGACCCGGAGTTGGTTGAGAGTATTCCTGTCTCAAGGGTTCATACCTATTTGAGACGGGAACTACATATTGAGGCGCTGGTGATTGGGTTGACCCTTTACCTCTAAGAGTAGAAATACTCGATTGGCCCTCATATTGGACATGACGAACAGGAGTTTTTGAAGGAACCAATCCAGCATCCATATCCGAACCATCATCACCTGGGATGCTGGATGGATCCTCTGCCAACTCCTGCCATCTGTATACCTTGTTTGATTTGTAATCATTGATATCTCTGACATATTTTTTCATCTTTTTCTTTTGTAAATCTTTGTCTAATTTGATGACAAAATCCTGCAGTTGTTTCATTTTTTCTTTATAGTCACCTGTACTAATAGAAGGTCCTAGTTTTGACTTGACAGCATTAATAGTAGCCTCCAATAGTTTGAGTTTTTTCTCCTTTCTTGCTATAATAATTTGTAATAATTTCTTTTCAGCATGATTGAAGAAGGAGAACCTATCATCTTCTAGGTCTTTATCTGTCAGGCCATCATTAGGACCTATATCCCACCTAAGTCTTCTTGGGGTGATGTTTTCTTTGAGATATTTATTGAGGGTGAAAACATCCCACCAAGTCTTAACCTGTTTGTCTAAAGCACCCTTAAGGTGTTTGAAATCTTGGTTTATATCTGTGTTGGTGTTAGTTTGTGAAAAGAAAGTGTCAGCATCGAGCTGTCTGTTATTAACAAATGTAAAAATTTCCATGGCTGCAGAGTGCACTCAAATAGTGAGAAAAATAATAAACAAAACTTAATACCCGCGCCAAAGAATGCTAAATAAACATAAAAAGTGAAAAACGCATAACACCATGCGATAATTTGCAAACGATACTGCTGCTGCTGCCTAAAAGGTTAAAAGGACCTTAAATATGAAATACAAGGGAATGAGGCTGCGCTAGCAGGTGTGAATCACCACTAGGGGTGTAGGTGAAACAAACAAAAGTGTATAAAACAGATTGTGCAACTATAGTAGCAAAATTGCTGGTACACGTGACTCACCACTAGGGAGTGGTGCAATTGGTGCAACTAAGATGGCTAATAAACATGACTCACCACTGTGAGTATAAGTGAGAAAACAATCCCATATATGATATTAAACAAACGGTTTGAACAACAATGGTTACAAAATAATGATTGAAAAAGTCAATATTCAATATTATGAGGTTGGGATGAATTGCAGGTAGTCCTAGAGGGATGATCCCCTTAAGAACCCTACTCACCAAAACGATGTGACCCACGGCTTTGCAGTCCTAGGGTCTAGATACGCATTAATAGAATGGTGAGATGGGTGGTGTCAGATATCCTAAGAGATACTTCAAATGGTCCAATGGAGACTCCAGTTGAATGTGGGTGCCGTGAAGAGGAAAAAAGGAACATACATGTGTAGTATCGCCGTGCTAAACCTCTGCAATGCTAAACAATAGTAACTCACTACTGAGCAGACTTGGATCAGCGAGTTCCGGGTGCGCGCTTGGCGTGCGCTCCAAGCAGAACAGGAAGCAGGCGTCACAGGCTTACTGGCCGGAAATTGCGTCTACGCGTTTCGCCCCTCCTCCAGGGCGTCATCAAGGACATCACTTCCAGCTAGCATTTGGAGGTTTTTATATGTTAGGCGGCTGGCGCCTCCCAGTTAACCAGCCAATCAGAGGATTGGACTGATTAAGACTTTTACTTCCGGATTACATCATTTCCTCTAGTCAGTTGCTCATTGAAAACTTTATTAGCAAATGGACAACTTGACAGAACATGATAGGAAGATTAAAATATAAGGCATTTCGTATATTATCGCAAATGTCATTACACATTTATAAAAAATATAAATAAAAACAATTGACAATGATAAGAATTTTTGGAAAAATTAAGTATAAATAGAAAAAATATAAAAATAAATTGGAAAATGAAAAAAAAAATAAATAAAAAAATGAAAAATAAAAAAAAAAAAAATAAAAAAAAATAAAGAATGAAAAATAAAAATAAAATTAAAATAAAAAATAAAAATAAAAAAAAAAAAATAATGAAAAGTGATAAATAAAAAAGAAAAAATAAAATATAAAAAAATTATAAAAAAATAAAAAAATAAAAACTAAAAATGAAAAAAGTGGAAAATAAAGTAAATAAATGTGAAATATAAAAAAATAAAAATAAAAATAAAATAAAAATAAAGATAGATATAAAGTAAAAAAATACAAAAAATAAAAATAAAAATAAAAGTAAAAATAAAAATAAAAAAATAAAAGTAAAAAAGGAAAATATAAATGGAAATAAAAATTAAAAATGAAAATAAAAATAAAAATAAAAAATAATAAAATTAATTAAATCAGAAATTGAGAAATAAAAATGTAAAATGAATATTTGAATAGATTACCAATTTGACAGAAAACAATTCAGATCTAGATCTATATTAAGGCCATGCGGATGGAGAGTGCCTAATCTATGGATCCATTGGGTTTCGTTTCTCGATATTGCCTGTTTGAGATTAGATCCTCGCCAATGGGGTTCTACCCTGTCTATGCCACAAAACGTCAAACCTCGAGGGTCACGATTGTGAAAAAGTCTAAAATGATTGGATAGACTATGATGCTTAAAACCCTTTTTTATTCTGTTTACATGTTCTCTTAATCTGATGCCCAATTTTCGAGTGGTCCTACCCACGTACTGAAGGCCGCATGGACAGGCCAAAAGATAGGTGACGTGGGTGGTCGCACAAGTAATACATTTTTTTATTTCGTACGTTTTACCTTGGGTCAAAGATGTAAATTGTGTTGTTTTTCGCACTCTATGCCTAGAAGTACGACAAACAACACATCTACCACAGCTAAAATAGCCAGTTTGGTCCAAGAAAGTGTGGAGCTTTTCAGGGGGATTGACAACATTGTGTGCCAACTGGAGTCGCAAAGTGGGTGGTTTAGTATAAATGAATTGGGGCACTTGAGGAAGGATCTTATTAAGTTCCCGATCTTTGAGTAATAGTGGCCAATGGTTTTTCAAAATTTTTTCAAACTGTTTATACTGTCTAGTAAAACCAGTCATGAATGCTGTACTATATTCTTTTTTAGGGGTCTTAGTGCCATTCAAAAGGGACTCTCTTGTTAAATTACGAATATTATCTCTGGTGGTGAGCAGTTCATCGTGGTTGTAGCCTTTCTCTTCGAATCTTTTACAAATGATATCACTTTGGATTTCATAATCATTGATGTTTTTACAGTTTCTACGTATTCTTAATAATTGACTTTTTGGTACCCCACTAAGCCATCTAGGGTGATGGCAACTAGTTAGGGGTATATACCCATTACGGTCAACTTCTTTAAAAAAGGTCCGTGTGGAAAGTCTACCATGCTCCTTGTAGATCACGAGATACAAAAAGTTGACGGACTCTACACTAGGAAACCTTCCTATCATGTTCTGTCAAGCTGTCCATTTGCTAATAAAGTTTTCAATATGCAACTGACTAGAGGAAATGATGTAATCCGGAAGTAAAAGTCTTAATCAGTCCAATCCTCTGATTGGCTGGTTAACTGGGAGGCGCCAGCCGCCTAACATATAAAAACCTCCAAATGCTAGCCGGAAGTGATGTCCTTGATGACGCCCTGGAGGAGGGGCGAAACGCGTAGACGCAATTTCCGGCCAGTAAGCCTGTGACGCCTGCTTCCTGTTCTGCTTGGAGCGCACGCCAAGCGCGCACCCGGAACTCGCTGATCCAAGTCTGCTCAGTAGTGAGTTACTATTGTTTAGCATTGCAGAGGTTTAGCACGGCGATACTACACATGTATGTTCCTTTTTTCCTCTTCACGGCACCCACATTCAACTGGAGTCTCCATTGGACCATTTGAAGTATCTCTTAGGATTTCTGACACCACCCATCTCACCATTCTATTAATGCGTATCTAGACCCTAGGACTGCAAAGCCGTGGGTCACATCGTTTTGGTGAGTAGGGTTCTTAAGGGGATCATCCCGCTAGGACTACCTGCAATTCATCCCAACCTCATAATATTGAATATTGACTTTTTCAATCATTATTTTGTAACCATTGTTGTTCAAACCGTTTGTTTAATATCATATATGGGATTGTTTTCTCACTTATACTCACAGTGGTGAGTCATGTTTATTAGCCATCTTAGTTGCACCAATTGCACCACTCCCTAGTGGTGAGTCACGTGTACCAGCAATTTTGCTACTATAGTTGCACAATCTGTTTTATACACTTTTGTTTGTTTCACCTACACCCCTAGTGGTGATTCACACCTGCTAGCGCAGCCTCATTCCCTTGTATTTCATATTTAAGGTCCTTTTAACCTTTTAGGCAGCAGCAGCAGTATCGTTTGCAAATTATCGCATGGTGTTATGCGTTTTTCACTTTTTATGTTTATTTAGCATTCTTTGGCGCGGGTATTAAGTTTTGTTTATCATTTCAGTACATGCTCCAGAGACAGATTCACTTGTTAGAAGTTGCCTCGGTCATTGATTCCAGTCTTTGTCATGGTTCATTTCTGTCATTTATTACGTTCCGATTCATATCCGGTCGCATCCGCAGATGCACCGACCGATTCAAACCGGTGCGCCCAGCTGCTCGGCCTCATTTCGGTACATGCGCCAGAGACAGATTCTTTAATTGGTTCCAGTCCCAGTCGTTTGATTTTAGTCTTTGTCATGGCATCATTTCTGTCACTTATTACGTCCGGTTCGGATCCGGTCGCATCCGCAGATGCACCGACTCATTCGATCCGGGCGCCCAGCTGCTCGGCCTCATTTCGATACATGCGCCAGGGACAGAATCAGGTCGCAGGTTTCGATCGTTCTTGATTCTTGTCCTTGTCATGGTATATCATTTCTGTGTCACCTTACCACGTTCCGACACAAATTTTAGTAATTTCCCCGCACTAATTCGTCTCGGCGTGCCCAGGACCGGCCTCATTTCAGTACATGCTCCAGAGTCCGATCGTGCTCAGTCGCTAGACAAAGTGGCATGGTGATCCAGGCTCTGTCATGGGAGTTCAATCATTTCACCTCACGTAGTTGCGCTCGGATTCAAATTCCGTAGCATCTACGATGTTACAATTCGTCCCAGCGTGTCCCAGGTATTGGGCCTCATTTCACCGATGTCTCATTTCAGTACGTGCTCCAGAGTCCGGTTCGCAGTCACTTGCATGCAGTACGACCGAGCCTGGCCTCTGTCACGCGAGGGTCATTTCATCAAAGGCAACATGTCATTTCATTTCATTTGTGTTGTTGTCTGTCATTTCATTCCATAGCGTTTATGCCAGTCAATCAACTCCTAAGTCACTGACGCCTGTTGTTGTCATTAAATTTTGGACCGTCGCACAAGACGGCAACGGTACAAACTCTTAAATGGAGGCTTTCTCTCACATTTCTCTCAGGTCAGTCGGATTCAGTAGGTCCACCTGCACCAACTTGATCGGTGCTCCAGCAGGTAAAAAAAAACAAAACAAAAAAAAAACGAAGAGGGGGGGGGGGAGATACATGGATTCTCAGCTTAGGTACGTATATGGTAGGATACACGTACAAGACTCATTTTGTGTCACCTCTTTATAGGCCCAGCCTGCAGACACGCGACCAGAGGACAAGGCAGCAGGCTTCTGACAGCCATCATGTCTTCAGTTGGCAGCGAAGACCTCACCGCCCCACTGTCTCCGGCTTCAGTCTCCGAGGCTGGCAGTGCCCAGTCTCTTAGGGCATGGTCGATTCCCAGACTGATCGCCGAGCTGAGGCGTAGAGGGATACCCTTCCCTACCACGGCCAGGAAGGCGGAGCTGTTCAGGCTCCTCTTCCCCCCACCTGCCGTGGCAGGGTCCAGCAGCCAGCAGGCGTCCCTGGAGTCAATTTCAGCCACCATTGCTCAGCTGCATACCCTCGTGTCATCCCTGTCCTCTTCGGTCGTTGAGGTACAGAACAGGGTGACACGCTTGGAGACCAGCCCGGCCGTCACGACCCCTGACCCTGCTGTAGTTCAAGCCACCGACACGCCTGCCACAGGTATCGTTGTTGCTACTTCAACCATACACCTCTCCCACCTGGTGCCACCCAACATGAGGAAGGACATATTAGAGGGCAAGGATATCAACCTGGCCTCACTCATGATCTCAGTGCACGATCTAGCTGAGAACAAGGCGTACACCTGGGGGGACGTCTCGGTGGTTCTGAAGGCGAAAGATCCGAGACTGAACAGGAAGCTCTCGGTGCCAGGGTTTACTCTGGCGTTTGGCATGTTCAGTGACGTGGTGTGCTCAGCCTCCCCCGGCAGACGGGAGGAACTGGACCTCTACCTCCACTTAGTCGTAGACCTGGGCTACAAATACAGTGGCTCAGCCTTCTACGACTACCATCGGTCTTTCTCGGCCAAAGGCGCAGCCAGGTTCCTCCAGTTCCACCTGACGACTGACTGGAGTGTCGTGGATACGGAGCTATTTTGCCGCCACTTTGCGGGCTTATGGTCTCCTCTGTGCGCTATTTGCCAGTCAGCGACCCACACCGCTGTCTGGTGTGCCAACATAGCCTCCGTCCACCAGGCATTTAGCATGGCCTCTACCAGCATGGGTCAGGCTCAGCAAGCCCCGGCACAAGGCGGAAGATGGATAAGTTGGGACGTTCAGTGCGGATGGTCGGGGGAGCGGCTATTTGCAACAATTTCAACTACGGCTCCTGCAATTTTAGTCAGTGCCGCTTGCTACACGTCTGCACCCTATGCCAGAGGGCACACCCCAGGATCCTGTGTGAGGTCAAGCAGAAGAAGACATGACTAAGCCGGGTCAATGTCGTTTGGCTCCACGTCTACTTGACCTCACACCCCACTCCATCACTCGCCATCTACCTCATCCGAGGCTTCACTGAAGGGTTTCATACCGGGCTCATCACCCTGCCCCACACCACCCATGAGTGCAGGAACCTACGGTCAGCAGCTACGGATGAACGAGCCATTGATCAACTTCTCCAGACTGGGCTGGACCGGGACTTCATGATAGGCCTGTTTAGCCAGTCCCCCTTTAGCATCTGGAGGGTTAGCCCTATCGGGCTTGTACAGGGGAAGTTTTCAAATAAAAAACGTCTGGTTTATGATTTGTCAGCGCCTCATTCCTCCGCCGTTCCCAGTCTCAACTCTCTCATTCCCTCCGAGGAGTTCTCCCTGAAGTATGCTTCAGTGGATATGGCCATCCAAGCCATACTTAAGGCAGGTGTAGGTACTTGGCTCTCTAAGGCTGACATATCCGACGCCTTCAAGTTGTTGCCTATACATCCCTCCCTGTGGTGCTGGCATGGCATCAAGTGGAGGGAGGTATATTATTTTGCTACCAAGTTGACCTTCGGGTCTAAAAGTAGCCCTTGGTTGTTAAATAAGTTCGCGGAGACCCTCACGTGGATCCTCCTGCATGAGGCACAGTGCCATGAGGTCATTCATTATTTGGATGACTTCCTGCTGATAGAGCTGCCTGGGGCTACCCCGGGGGACCTTAACAAGCTAAGGGTCGTTTTTAACAACTTGAACGTCCCCATTGCAGAACACAAGGTCGACGGCCCAGCACGCAAGATCACGTTCTTGGGCGTTGACCTAGACACCCAAGTCATGCAAGCCAGCCTTCCCTCAGACAAGCTGGACCGTATCAGAACGGTTCTTCAAGAGTTCACCCGTGCCGGGGGATGTACTCAGAAACAACTTCAGTCCCTTCTCGGGATGTTGAATTTTGTATGAGGATCATCCCCCAGGGCCGCTCCTTCGTGTCCCGGCTGCTGGTATACCTGTCCCACACCCAGGATCCAGATCAGGTTATCAGACTTGACACGGCAGCTATAGCAGATCTGGCCATGTGGGAAGACTTCCTTACTAATTGGAACGGTGTGTCCCTCTTCATCCCCGTAGTGTCCTCCCTGTCACCACAGGTGGTGACAGACGCGGCGGCTTCCACAGGGTGTGCCGCCATTTTTGGCCATTTGTGGTTCGCAGCCCCCTGGCCTCCACAGGCTCTAGCCACACCTGGATTCACCCCTACGTCTGCCCTCTTCGAGCTCTACCCCATCGTAGCAGCCGCCCACCTGTGGGGTCACTTCTGGTCCGGACAGACAGTAGCGTTCACAACTGACAACCTGGCCACAGCCGAGATCATCAGTAAAGGCAGGTCCAAATCCAGACCCGTCACGTCCTTCCTTCGCAGGCTGGTCCAGTTGTCCCTGCAACATCAATTTAATGTTTACTGTTCGTTCATTCCGGGGAAGCGCAACTCAGCAGCAGATGCGCTCTCCCGTTTTAACTATGTCTCCTTCTTTGAACAGATGCCTGGAGCCAGTCCCCTGTCAGCCACTATCCCGGACTGGTCACAACTGACCCTGGATTAGCTCTGCACTTACGATCTGCTACTAACCTCATCAATACTTCACTTGCCCGCAATACCTGCAGACAGCCTGGAGGGCATTCAATAAGTTCCTGCCCCAACACCCCCGTGACTCTTCCAGCGTCAAACAGGTTCTGGCCTTTATCTCTTACTGCCACTCACACCTGGCGCTGTCGCACAGCACGATACGCCAGTACGTGGCTGGTGTACAGCACTACCTGTCCCTACAGGACCCCACGAGGCCTTCCGTGTTCTCATGCCACGCAGTACGGGCTCTCCTGCGCGGAATTCAAAAACACCAGCCCGTAGTCGGCCCCAAGCGACTACCGATAACCGGAGAGGTCTTTAGGGACATGTCTGACATCTTGGACAGGTCCCCGTTCGGTCTTCTCCCCAGTACGGTCCTACAGGCTACCATACACATGGCGTTTTATGGGTTCCTACGGCCCAGCGAGTTCACCTGCAACCACCCGGCTGGTCCAGTGTTGCACAAGAGTAACCTGTTCCGCCACCAGGATCACTTCGTCCTTCACCTGACGGTGTCTAAGACTCAGCAGCGAGGTACCGGAACGGACATTCACTTTTTCAAAACCCACAAAGTTGTCGGAAAATGGTGCCCAGTCGTTTGTTGCCACATTGAGCCGGTTGATGGCGCTGCTGTCCGATCGCCCAGACATCAGCCCACTTCTGCCTTTTCCAGTGAAACCTCTCAACTCGTCTCAGTTTGTGGAACATACACGGATTCTTCTCGGCAACCTACATTGGACCCCAGTCAGTACTCCGGGCATTCGTTCCGGATCGGGGCAGCCACGACAGCCTCACGGCAGGGTATCCCGGACCACGTCACCAAGAAGCTAGGTCGATGGAAATCAGCCTGCTTCTCCCGCTACATACCTGACCCACAAGTGGAAATGGCCCAGGCATTTGCCAAACTCATCCAGTGACTTATCCCATTAATAAAAGTTATTCCCTACCTGAAGGTTTTTCCCCCTTATTTTGATGTACCATACGATAGACCAAGGCACGCTTTCAGGTCTATTTCATGTTGGTAAGTTTTGTGTTATACCTGTATGTCATCGTTACTCATATCGGCCATAGGGCTCTAGACCATAAATTGGAAGGCCAGTATGGTGGCCTGAAGTTATGGGAGGAGCCCGGAGGGTATTTAACCAGCCCAAAGGCTGCCGGTCTTTGTCAGTCTCCTGTGCGAGATACCCACCCTCCCTTCCCCTTTTTAGGGCATTTCTCAAAGTATTCTTACTCCAAACAGAATACTAATTTCACATCATTTCATAGCTACTCTCATTTCATCATTCCTTATCTAGGGTATGCCCCCTTATTTTGGTGTACCATACGATAGACCAAGGCACGCTTTCAGGTCTATTTCATGTTGGTAAGTTTTGTGTTATACCTGTATGTCATCGTTACTCATATCGGCCATAGGGCTCTAGACCATAAATATATATATATATATATATATATATATATATATTTATATATATTTTTATTTGTTTCTTTTTTTTTTTTTAATGGGTAAATGGGTAATATATTTGGGTTAGAGAGTGCAAATTCCGGTGAAGCTGGGCATGGTAGCCAATCAGCTTCTAACTTCAGCTTGTTCAATTGACAAAATAACCTGGAAGCTGATTGGTTTCTATGCAGTGTTGCACCAGATTTTGCACTCTCCAATTTTAGTAAACCAACCCCATTGTGTTTGTGTGCACTTAAATTAACTTTAGTGTATTTTTTACAAAAAAATTGCATAAAAAATTTCATTTTAATAAACATATGCTGTTTTTGGGTTTAACTAATATTCAGGCCTAAAATGTGCATTTTAACAGTTGGTTAACTGGGAATAAAACCCAGCCCTGAAAAAAATGTCATACCAGCCCATAGCATTATTATACCAGCCCAACATCATAACCATCATAACGTCATTACTTCCTTGTTCATGAAAGGGAAAACCATGCATTTTAAAGCACATTTGAAGAGTGTATTATATATATATATATATATATATATATATATATATATATATATATATATATATATATATATATATATATATATATAGAAGGCAGATATGAAAGCACATAGGGCTTTATATATATATTAAGCAGGCATTGAGCTTTTAAGTTGAAGTGATTTTAAGTATAAGCAAATTCCAGTTAAAAGTGGTAAAATTGGTCCATCACCAAGGGGCACCCCAGGATTGTGGGGGGGGGGGTACTCTGGTTTCCAGAGACCGCCTTCTGCAGAAAGAATGGGGGGGTTACTCATATAAGGGGGAACCTTTATATCAGTGCTCCCTTATATTATTGTATTCACTCGCCCCTTACATCAGTGACCCCCCCTCAGACTTGCATGGCGGCGCTGTCACTGATCTCCTCTCAGGTGCACTGTGCAGGGCTCAGTTAGACGGCACCAGGTTGGTGGCTCTGGTTTTATCCTATAGTCTCCTCTCCACAGTCCACACACATCTGAATTCTCCCATGACCCCCTTTCTGGCAGCACTCCCACTCTTAACTCCTCTCCAGACTCCCCCTCAGAGACTGCAGACATGATATAAGACAAGAGATCGTCAGAGGTTGCAGACATGGTACAAGAGATGGTTAGAGACTGAGGACATGATACAAGTGATGTTTAGAGACTGAGGACAGAATACAAGAGATGGCTAGAGACTGAGGACATGATACAAGAGATGGCTAGAGACTGAGGACATAATACAAGAGATGGCTAGAGACTGAGGACATGATACAAGAGATGGCTAGAGACTGAGAACATGATACAAGAGATGGTCAGAGGCTGCGGACATGATGCAAGAGATGGTCAGAGGCTGCAGGCATGATACAGTAGATGTCAGAGGCTGCAGACATGATACAGCAGGTGTCAGAGACTGCGGGCATGATACAGGAGATGGTCAGAGGCTGCAGGCATGATACAGGAGATGTCAGAGGCTGCAGGCATGATACAGGAGGTGTCAGAGGCTGCGGGCATAGTACAGGAGATGGTTAGAGACTGAGGAAATCATACTAAAGATGGTCAGAGACTGCAGACATGATACAAGAGATCAATGCAGCCTCATCAGTGCCCATCAAATGCAGCCTCACCTTGCCTATCAATGCAGCCTCACTGTGCCCATCAATGCAGCCTCACTGTGCCCATCAATGCAGCCTCACTGTGTCCATCAATGCACTCTCACTGTGCCCATCAATGCAGCCTCACTGTGCCCATCAGATGCAGCTTTATGGTACCCATCAAGGCAGCCTCACTGTGCCCATCAAATGCAGCTTTATGGTACCCATCAATGCAGCCTCACTGTGCCCATCAATGCAGCCTCATCTTTGCCCATCATTGCAGCAGCACTGTGCCCATCAATGCAGCCTCACTGTGCCCATCATTGCAGCCTCACTGTGCCCATCAATGCAGCCTCTCTGTGCCCATCAATGCAGCCTCACTGTGCCCATCAATGCAGCCTCACTGTGCCCACAATGCAGCCTCACTGTGCCCACCAATGCAGCCTCTCTGTGCCCACCAATGCATCCTCACTGTCCCCACCAATGCAGCTTCGCTGTGCCCACCAATGCAGCTTCTCTGTGCCCACGAATGCAGCCTCACTGTGCCTACAAATTGCAGCCTCTCTGTGCCCACCAATTGCAGCCTCTGTGTGCCCACCAATTGCAGCCTCTCTATGCCCATCAATGCAGCCTCAATGTGCCCACCAATGCAGCCTCCCTGTGCCCACCAATGCAGCCTCCCTGTACCCGTAAATGCAGCCTCCCTGTACCCATCAATGCAGCCTCACTGTGCCCATCATTGCAGCCTCACTGTGCCCATCATTGCAGCCTCACTGTGCCCATCATTGTAGCTTCATGGTGCCCATCAATGCAGCCTCTCTGTGCCCATCATTGCAGCCTCTCTGTTCCCATCAATGCAGCCTCACTGTGCCCACCAATGCAGCCTCACTGTGCCCACCAATGCAGCCTTGCTGTGCCCACCAATTCAGCCTCACTGTGCCCACCAATGCAGCTTCTCTGTGCCCACCAATGCAGCCTCTCTGTGCCCACCATTGCAGCCTCACTGTGCCCACCAATTGCAGCCTCTCTGTGCCCACCAATTGCAGCCTCTCTGCCCATCAATGCAGCCTCAACATGCCCACCAATGCAGCCTAACTGTGCTCATCATTGCAGCCTCACTGTGCCTATCAAATTCAGCTTTACTGTGCCCATGAATGCAGTCTCACTATACCCACCAATCCAGCCTCCCTGTGCCCACCAATGCAGCCTCACTGTTCCCATCATTGCAGCCTCACTGTTCCCAACATTGTAGCTTCATGGTGCCCATCAATGCAGCCTCTTTGTGCCTATCATTGCACCCTCTCTGTGCCCATCATTGCAGCCTCATTGTGCCCATCAATGCAGCCTCACTGTGCCAACCAATGCAGCCTCTCTGTGCCCACCAATGCAGCCTCGCTGCGCCCACCAATGCAGCTTTGCTGTGCCTACCAATGCAGCTTCACTTGATTGCAGCCTCACTGTGCCCATCAATTCAGCCTCTGTGTGCCCACCAATGCAGCCTCTCTGTGCCCACCAATGAAGCCTTGCTGTGCCCACCAATGCAGCTTCTTTGTGCCCATGAATGCAGCCTCACTGTGCCCACCAATTGCAGCCTCTCTGTGTCCACCAATTGCAGCCTCTGTGTGCCCACCAATTTCAGCCTCTCTGCCCACCAATTGAAGCCTCTCTGTGCCCACCAATTGCAGCCTCTGTGTGCCCACCAATTGCAGCCTCTCTGCCCACCAATTTCAGCCTCTCTGTGCCCACCAATTGCAGCCTCCGTGTGCCCACCAATTGCATAGATTTCACAGAAAGGAAGCAATACGAAGAGGACAGGAAACATTTTCATACATACATGGTACAGCAGGCACATATCAGGAATAGGAAATGTTGGGTTTACATACTCTTTATTTTGTTAGTCATTCTGACCTAACAATCTAAAATACTGAAAGATTGGTTCTGTATTGGAAAACCAATTACAGCTGTTCCACTCTGCATACTCATTTGATTATATACATTTTACATTGATTTCAGTGCCTTACTGTTCATTTCCATGTATTCTTAAAGCGACTCTGCCACCAAACTGAATATGTAAAGTAAAGCTGTACCTGTAAAAAGAAGGTACATTCATAGCTCTTCAGCTGCCTATGTCACTGAACAAGGGAGAAATCGCTGGCTGAAATTGGTGGGGAAACTGACAATTCTGGCAATGGCAATCTCCTGTGCACACCGCAGTACTCAGTGGTTCTTCTCACAGAACACAACGTCACTACAGGATACATGCTGAAGTGTGTTTTACACAAATTTGACTTTTTGTTTTTTACCTCTCTCTTGTGAAAAAGTTTCCTGCCTTTGCCATGTTTAGATGTAGCAAAAAATATAAAAAATGTGTAATAGTGTTGTTGCGTGCACCATTCATTTCTGTGAACATGAAATTTACCGTAGTTGTGGTCAAACTGCAACTACAGCACCAGTAATGTGAATCACATAAGCGATGTAAAAAACTATTCAAAATTTCCAAACCAAACAATCTCTCTCATCTTTGCTTCAGTTTTATATAATAGGTGAAAAACAATCAGAATGGTAGTGAAAGTGTATTGATAATTGCTAGATTTAATCTGTATATCAAAACAATTCTTTAATTAAAGTGGTTCTAATGCATTCTATGCATTAAGGTTAAAAACCTTCTGGCTGCAGCCCCCACTCCACTTATACTTACCTGAGCATCATCTCGATCCAGCTATGTGCATGAGGTCAGTGGCTCTCTCGGGTCTCTTTCTCCTCATTGGCTCACACAGCAGCAGAAGGGATTCAGCAGAGAGGAGGAGCCAGGACTGCCGGAAGGGGACCCAAAAACAAAAAGGGTTGAGACTCCTCTGTTCAAAACCATTATTAAAAAAAAAAAAATAACAACCTTTAGAGTCAATTTAATTGATTGATCAATAAGGTCTTAGAGGCCAACTTCAACCAGAATAGTTAATTATTTTGGATAGGAGGTGTTAGAACCTGTGTGTTTTTTATTTTATAATGGCACAATCCTTTTTTGCCTCCAAAAGCATACTCCAGGAAAACTAGTAATCTCCCTTGCAGTTTAGCTGAGCCTCACTGATGCAGTCATCAAAGATCTGCGGTGGACAGGAGGACCTTGAGGAGCAGTCTACTGCAGTACCATGGGGGGGTGCTGTCTGCTGGGGAGTAAAGGATCACTTAATTAAAAGTGAGTGCTTAATCGGATTTGCATAACATGTGAACTGGCCTGGCTTTCAATGGAGCCGGTTTACATGCATCCAACGCGGCCGCAGTCCACACCTTAACCGGTCATGTGTGAACCTAGCCGTACTCAAATATGTAAATACAAGTACAGCAAGACTTAATTTTGTCTGCTTAGGATTTTTGCATTGGGGATTTCCTTGTGCATACAGATATTAATAGAAGACCAGTAAGCACATAAATATTCTTGTCTAAAGCCCTCAGTGGGATCTTTCCCTTCCCTGCATAATAACTAGGGATTGCGTTATCAATCGGTTTATTGCTGAGGGAGTTATAATCTGTTAACCACTTCTGCTCTCGTACCTGCATATCCCGTTTGGACTAAGAAAGAAGGACATGCAATGTTTTTTAAGGGACAAGCTAGACTGGGAATGTTATCTTACAAAAAATGTTTTATTTTCTATTTTAACCTATAGAGGAAAACAAAAAAAAAAAAAAAAAAACTTGGTATCACCCTTATTCGGAAAGGGGTACCACTTGTGCGTGGACAATTATTACACGAGCCTGCCACTGTTTAGTCATTTGTTTGATCAGCAGATTGGAGCCTGTGGCACTGTGCGAACTAATCGCCGGGGGTTTCCCCAGCAGCTTGTAGATTCCTGTCTTAGGATGGGGGAGAGTGCCTGCTTGCAGTGTAATAATTTGCTCGCTATGAAGTGGAGGGATAATAAGAATGTTTTTGTTCTTACCTCCCTTCATGACATGACAGTCCAAATTCGTACGGCGGCTGGTGTTGTGGAGAAACCCCTCTGTGTCCACGAATATAACCAAAATATGGGAGGGGTGGACCTCAACGACCAGTTGTTGGCGCCGTATCTAGTTGTCCGTAAGGCCAGACGCTGGTACAAAAAAGTGTCTGTTTACTTATTTCAATTGGCTTTGCTGTACGCTCATGTGCTATACAGAGCTTCAGGCGGGATTTTATCCTTCCTTACATTCCAGGAAGAGATTGTCACAGAGCTCCTGTATCCAGGCGGTTCTGCACCTCACCATTCCCATCTCCTGATTTTTAGCGGGGCGCCATTTCACTCTATCTATTTTCTGTGCCCTTGGCGTATCTAACATCTCAACCATTGATATATGGAATCGTAGGAGTTGCCTTTAAGATCAGTGGTCGATTTGATATTTTTTCACAGTATATGATCCTTAGTTGATCTTTTGATTATTTCATTTTTAAACATTTAATTGTATAGGTATTTATATACATTTCACTATTCATCATATTGCTTATAAGTTAGCACCAATGAAAGCCTATTATGACTATTAACAATTGTCATGGGAACAACTCCTATTGGTTGTTTTTTTATCCAGTTCCTGATTGTCTTCTTAGAACCAGACTCCTGTTATATTATAGTTTATTGGAAGTCTGCCATCTAGTGGCTATTTTAACGATTTCCACCCATTCATGTTTTGTTTACGTTTCACTTGCCATTTCCGCCATCGTGAGTGAGGTCATTTCCGGTTTGCCACTTCCGTGGCGTCATTTCCGCCGCGACCGCGCAATGACGTCATTGACGGCAGTTTGTGCGCCCGCGCCGCTCATTGACCCCGCCGGAAGTCACACGCCTACCACCCGCGGCATTTTCGCGGGAATTTCACCCGCGCTGCGGTTTCCCTATAGATTATAGCTTTATTCAGAGGCGTTGCTAGGGGGGTGCGGGGGGTGCGGTCCGCACCCGGGTGACACCCGCTAGAGGGGTGACACCCTCCCTTTTTTTTTTTTTTTTTTTTTTTTTTTTGGAAATTTTTTTTTTTTTTTTTTGTGATTTTTTTTTTTTTTTTTTTAGCTGCCGTTTTTTTTTGGATTTATTTATTTATTTTTTAACTGCAGTGTGCCCCCGTTCACTTCACCCCCGCAGCCCGCTGGCCCTGGGCTGAAACAACATTAGCAGCAGCGCCTGGTGGTCTGGTATCCTCCTTCCAGCCAGCCTCAGCCGGCCCTGTCACATCTCAGTGTGGAGTGTGGAGTGCAGAGTGCAGACACAGGCTGATGACGTGACAACACTGTGTCTCCGCTCCGCCCGGGCGGCACGGCAGCTGGAAGTTGTAAAGCTGCCCTCCTGAGCCTCCTCTCCAGACGCCCGGCGCCCATTGTAATCAGGTACGGGGGGGGTCGGGGGGTCCAAGCCAGCCCAGCCCAGCCAGGTTGCTGAGACAGGCAGCTGAGTTGTGTGTGGTGGGGGGGGCCGCCGGCGGGGGGGGGGGTCGCCATGGTACCCACACAGACACGCCACCAAAGAGCTGGTGGGAGGAGGAGGGAGGATATGTCTGTACTGGGGGGATTTGCACTGGGGGGGTCTGCACTGGGGGGTGTCTGTACTTTGGGGTGTCTGCACTGGGGGGTCTGTACTGGGGGGGATATCTGCACTGGGGGGTCTGTACTGTCTGTCTTTTGGGGTGTCTGCACTGGGGGGTCTGTACTGGGGGTCTGCACTGAGGGGGGAAATCTGTACTGCCGGGGGGCCTGCCCTGGGGGGGGGGGGTATATCTGTACTGCTGGGGGGCCTGTCCTGGGGGTGTCTGTACTTTGGGGTGTCTGCACTGGGGGGTCTGTACTGGGGGGGATATCTGCACTGGGGGGTCTGTACTGTCTGTCTTTTGGGGTGTCTGCACTGGGGGGGTGTCTGCACTGGGGGGTCTGTACTGGGGGTCTGCACTGAGGGGGGAAATCTGTACTGCTGGGGGGCCTGCCCTGGGGGGGATCTCCACTGGGGGGGGGGTCTGCACTGAGGGGGGATATCTGTACTGCTGGGGGGCCTGTCCTGGGGGTGTCTGTACTGAGGGGGGTCTACACTAAGGGAGGGGTGTCTGTACTGCTGGGGGGGTCTGCACTGGGAGGTCTGCACTGAGGGGAATGTCTGTATTGAGGGGGGGCGTCTGTACTGCTGGGGGGTCTGCACTGAGGGGGGTTTCTGTAATGCTGGGGGGGGGTCTGCACTGAGGGGGATATCTGTATTGCTGGGGGGCCTGTCCTGGGGGTGTCTGTACTGAGTGGGGTCTACACTAAGGGAGGGGTGTCTGTACTGCTGGGGGGGTCTGCACTGGGAGGTCTGCACTGAGGGGAATGTCTGTACTGAGGGGGGGGTGTCTGTACTGCTGGGGGGTCTGCACTGAGGGGGGTTTCTGTAATGCTGGGGGGGGGGTCTGCACTGATAGGGGTATCTGTACTGCTGGTGGGGTCTGCACCGAGGGGGGATATCTGTACTGCTGGGGGGCCTGTCCCGGGGGGGTCTGCACTGGGGGGTCTGTACTGGGGGGGGATATCTGCACTGGGGGGTCTGTACTGTCTGTCTTTTGGGGTGTCTGCACTGGGGGGGTGTCTGCACTGGGGGGGAATCTGTACTGCTGGGGGGCCTGCCCTGGGGGGGATCTGCACTGGGGGGGTCTGCACTGAGGGGGGAAATCTGTACTGCTGGGGGGCCTGCACTGGGGGGGGTCTGCACTGAGGGGGGTATCTGTACTGCTGGTGGGGTCTGCACTGAGGGGGGTGTCTGTAATGCTGGGGGGGGTCTGCACTGGGAGGGGTATCTGTACTGCTGGGGGGTGACTGCACTAAGGGGGGGTGTCTGTACTGATGGAGGGGTCTGCACTGAAGGGGTGCCTGTACTGAGGGAGGAGGTTTATACTAAGGGAGGGGGGTCTATATTGATGGAGGGTGGTCTGTAATTAGTGTGGGGGTCTGTACTGAGGGAGGGGGATCTATACTGCGGGAGGGGGGTCTGTAGTTAGTGGAGGGGGTCTGTACTGAGGGGGGGACTATAGTTGGTGGGGGGGGGGGTGACACCATTTTTTTTCGCACCGGGTGACACCAACCCTAGTGACGCCACTGGCTTTATTGACAAATCTATGTACCGGATACAGTTTATTCGGCTACCATTGGTCTACTTCAAGTCTGACCTTTGTCTTAACATTTATCGTTGATACCTATTGGTCCATACTCCCCTCGCTTCCACCAATGCTATGATAGCAAACCAAACAGGAAGTGTGGTTGTCTGGATCAACTCAGGTGCTGTAAGTGGTTGTAAGCAGTGATGGCACTAACGCCGTTAAAGTAAACGCCGTTACGTAACGCCGTTACTTTAGAGGGTAACGAGTAATCTAACTGATTACTCTTCCCCTCGCGGTAACGCCGTTCCAATTACTGGGGCGGCGTTACCGCAATTACCTGCCGCGATCGCGGAGCCGTCCGCGGCCTCGGCCTTAGGAAAGGCCGCGGCTTCGGCCTAGCTCCGGAGCGGCGGACGACGGGTGCACCAAGATGGCCGCCGCTCTGGCCTAGCTCCGGAGCGGCGGCCATCTTGGTGCACCCGTCGGCCGTTTACAATGTGATTGCTCCGTCAAATGACGGAGCGATCACTTTGTAAACAAACCGGCGTCAAGATGACGCTGGTCTCCCCTCTGTGTACAGATCTGTACAGTGGAGGGGAGAGATCGGATGGCAGCAGCCATCCCTCCATACCCTGCCACTACTCTGCAACACCCTGCTAATACTGCGCAATACTCTGCAACACCCTGCCAATACTGCGCAATACTCTGCAACACCCTGCCAATACTGCGCAATACTCTGCAACACCCTGCCAATACTGCGCAATACTCTGCAACACCCTGCCAATACTGCGCAATACTCTGCAACACCCTGCCAATACTGCAATACTCTGCAACACCCTGCCAATACTGCGCAATACTCTGCAACACCCTGCCAATACTGCGCAATACTCTGCAACACCCTGCCAATACTGCGCAATACTCTGCAACACCCTGCCAATACTGCGCAATACTCTGCAACACCCTGCCAATACTGCGCAATACTCTGCAACACCCTCCCAATACTGCGCAATACTCTGCAACACCCTGCCAATACTGCGCAATACTCTGCAACACCCTGCCAATACCGCGCAATACTCTGCAACACCCTGCCAATACTGCGCAATACTCTGCAACACCCTGCCAATACTGCGCAATACTCTGCAACACCCTGCCAATACTGCGCAATACTCTGCAACACCCTGCCAATACTGCGCAATACTCTGCAACACCCTGCCAATACTGCGCAATACTCTGCAACACCCTGCCAATACTGCGCAATACTCTGCAATACTCTGCAACACCTGCCAATACTGCGCAATACTCTGCAACACCCTGCCATACTGCGCAATACTCTGCAACACCCTTCCAATACTGCGCAATACTCTGCAACACCCTGCCAATACTGCGCAATACTCTGCAACACCCTGCCAATACTGCGCAATACTCTGCAACACCCTGCCAATACTGCGCAATACTCTGCAACACCCTGCCAATACTGCGCAATACTCTGCAACACCCTGCCAATACTGCGCAATACTCTGCAACACCCTGCCAATACTGCGCAATACTCTGCAACACCCTGCCAAAACTGCGCAATACTCTGCAACACCCTGCCAATACTGCGCAATACTCTGCAACACCCTGCCAATACTGCGCAATACTCTGCAACACCCTGCCAATACTGCGCAATACTCTGCAACACCCTGCCAATACTGCGCAATACTCTGCAACACCCTGCCAGTGCCACTACTGCGCAATACTCTGCAACACCCTGCCAATACTGCGCAATACTCTGCAACACCCTGCCAATACTGCGCAATACTCTGCAACACCCTGCCAATACTGCGCAATACTCTGCAACACCCTGCCAATACTGCGCAATACTCTGCAACACCCTGCCAATACTGCACAATACTCTGCAACACCCTGCCAATACTGCGCAATACTCTGCCAATACTGCGCAATACTCTGCAACACCCTGCCAATACTGCGCAATACTCTGCAACACCCTGCCAATACTGCGCAATACTCTGCAACACCCTGCCAATACTGCGCAATACTCTGCAACACCCTGCCAATACTGCGCAATACTCTGCAACACCCTGCCAATACTGCGCAATACTCTGCAACACCCTGCCAATACTGCGCAATACTCTGCAACACCCTGCCAATACTGCGCAATACTCTGCAACACCCTGCCAATACTGCGCAATACTCTGCAACACCCTGCCATACCCTGCAACACCCCGCCATACCCCGCAACACCTGGCCATACCCCGCCACACTCTGCAATACGCGGTAATACCCAGCCATACTCAGCGATACCCAGCCATACTCGGCGATACCCAGCCATACCCAGCTATACCCAGACAATATTACAGTTGGGGAGATGACGTGGATATTACAGTGGGGCCTTTATGGTGGTGGAATTTTCAAAGGTTTTTGCAAATTCAATTATTATTTGCTGATCCGAAAAATGATCCGATCCGTGACTCTGCAACGATCCGATCCGTGAGTTTGGGGGGGACAGATGTACAGGGGGGGGAACAGATATATGTGTGGGGGGGGGGGACAGACGTGTAGTGGGGTACAGAGGGGGAACAGATATATGTGTGTGGGGGGGGGGACAGACGTGTAGTGGGGTACAGAGGGGGAACAGATATGTGTGTTGGGGGAGAAATAGACGTGCAGGGGGGAACGCGCCCCTTGCCTACAGTAATACTAGACCCGCCCCTAAGAATATTAAAAAAAAAAGTCAGTAACTAATTACTTTTCCAATGTAGTAACTGAGTTACTAACTCAATTACTTTTTTGGGAGAAGTAATTTGTAATGTAACTATTACTTTTTTAAAGTAAGATGACCAACACTGGTTGTAAGTAATGATTTACTATATATATGACGCAGATGCAATACACTGGAGTATACCCCAGCAGAAGTCTCATTAGACGAAACGCGTCAGATACTTTTTTTTTTTTACTTCATATTTTTATATTTTATGGAGAAGTTTATTTATTTTTATGTAATTACGTAAAGCTAATTACTTTTTTAAAGTAACCTCGATCCATGACCAACACGATGAATGTATTACATGTGGATACTGGTGTGTCTGATTGAGGTTCTAGACTGTATGATACGAGCCCCCCCAAAGAAGATGTTGTGTCTGTACCAAGCGTGGATATAGGTGTGACACCCGTTATTATTTTCCATGCTGTCCTGACAATCCTGGTCCTTGCATTGGTGAATGTTTTGAACGCTACCACACACTAGTGAAGTTTTAGCGTAGGGTACAGCATTTCACAGACTAGGATACACTTACACAGGGTCTCCCAAGATGCCATCGCATTTTGAGAGACCCGAACCGTTACAGTTGTTACAATTACAGTTACAAAAAAAAAGTGTAAAAAAAAAAACGTACAAAAAAAAAAAACACAAAAAAAATATAAGATACAAAAACCAAACCAAAAAACAAAAACGTTTTATTGTTCTCGCTCTCTCTATTCTCTCTCTATTGGTGCTCTTTTTTACTGTATTCTATTCTGCAATGTATTATTATGTTTTATCATGCTTGCTTTTCAGGTATGTTATTTTTTGATACTTTACGGTTTACTGTGTTTTATTGTTAACCGTTTTTTTGTTTTCAGGTGCGCCATTCAGTTGCAGCGCGGATTTATTTATCTTGACAGCAACAGCTTTTGCTCCCACGATAAATAAAGCCGTGACTCCAACGCTGTAGGAGGGGATTTCACCACCACAGTTAAAAAAAAAGAGCATATATGCCGAAGCATGGGGGCAGCAGGGGCGGAGGATCGATTTGCTCCTAATGCCGCTTACATACGGTCGAAATTCCGACGGAGGCTTGCCCGTGGAAAAGTCTGACCGCGGCATAACTTTTTTGCAGGAGGATGCGCCCATGCTTCGGCATATATAAATAGTGCATGTATGCCCATCATTAGAAGTGAGGTATTCTAATGGTGGGCATACCCACCGATCAATCTCTTTTTTTCGTTCAGCCAACAGGTAAAAAAAAGATTACAATATATGTCCAACAAGGACCAGCAACGTACTGGTATGTTGCTGGACTTTGAATGGTTATACCAGAATGATGTCTGCAGGTTTAGGTATCATCTTGGTATCATTCTTTTCAGCCAGTGATCGGCTTTCATGTAAAAGCAATCCTAGAAGCTAATTAGCCTCTAGACTGCTTTTATAAGCAGTGGGAGGGAATGTCCCCCCTCCTGGATATAAACAGCGCCATTGGGAAATTGGTAAAGCATTTTATTACACCGATCTTGGTGTGGTCAGATGCTTTGAGGGCAGAGGAAAGATCTAGGGTCTAATAGACCCCAATTTTTTCAAAAAAATAGTACCTGTCACTACCTATAGCTGTCATAGGGGATATTTACATTCCCTGAGATAACAATAAAAATGATAAAAAAAAAAAAAATGGAAGGAACAGTTTAAAAATAAAATAAAAAAGCAAAATAAATAATAAAAAAAAAGCACTCCTGTCCCCCCCTGCTCTTGCGCAAAGGCGAACGCAAGCGTCGGTCTGGCGTCATATGTAAACAGCAATTGCACCATGCATGTGAGGTATCACCGCGAAGGTCAGATCGAGGGTAGTAATTTTAGCAGTAAACCTCCTCCGTAAATCTAATGTGGTAACCTGTAAAGGCTTGGAAAGGCTTTTAAAAAATTAGTGCAATTTAAAATAGTACATAAGGTGTATTATACGCATGTACGCCTACATAGAATATATACATCTATTTCTGCCTCTTGCTGGAGATGCAACTCACCCTCAGCGGACTTCATGCATATTTTTTGGAGCTGTCCTCAGATTGAAACCTTTTGGGTTGAGGTAACCAAATTTATTTTGACTGTCACCACCGTTCCTGTGCCATTGTCTGTAGAGGTATGTCTGCTGGGACTGGTTGAACCACTGGCCCCAGGCTGGGCGATCAGAACCCTGCTAGGACTATTATTATATTATGCCCGTAAATATATAGTGCTCAGATGGAAGGCCTCAACTGCACCCTCAATAAATTTCTGGAAGAGGTTAGTAAATGCGGCTCTACCATTGTACAAAGTTACTTACCTGTCACGTGGCTGTAGCAAAAAATTCCACAAAATTTGGGATATCTGGACGGAATCCCTGTCCACTAATGCAGATTCAACTGATATGTAGTATCACTCAACCAAGTGCCGGAATGGCACAGGTGGCATCCCCGATCTCATAAACGTCCCTGGGCAGCCCAATCAATAGTCTAGGGGGTGGAGGGGGAATTATAAATATATATGTGTAATGTATATTTCATCTTATGAATAACTAAAGTAAGCTTTGCTGAGTATGCGCGGAATTAAAGGATTACTTTGCATATTCTGCACAGGTGGTTGAGCGTACAGTGGTTTTGTTAGGGATATATATTGATTTATATGTATGTTCCCCTTTTTTTTTCTTTTCTCAGTTTTATAATAGCGATAGAGCCTGGATATGCCCAATAGGCTGTTTGTTATGTATTCACCTTGAAATTATAATAAAAACAATAAAAAAATAAAGGCTTTTAAAAATGTATGTAGTTTATCGCCACTGCTCGTTTGTGCGCAATTTTAAAGCATGTCGTGTTTGGTATCCATGTACTCGACCTAAGATCATCTTTTTTATTTCATCAAAAATTTAGCAATATAGTGTGTTTTAGTGCATTAAAATTTAAAAAAGTGTATTTTTTCCAAAAAAAATGCGTTTGAAAAATCGCTGCGCAAATACTGTGTAGAAAAAAAAATGCAACACCCACCATTTTAATCTGTAGGGCCTTTGCTTTAAAAAAATATATAGTGTTTGGGGGTTCAACCTAATTTTCTAGCAAAAAAAAAAAATATGTTTTCAATAAGTGTCAGAAAGGGTTAGAAGAGCAGGTGATGTGCTTCTAAATGTTGTGCATAAAATGCCAGGACAGTTTAAAACCCCCCCAAATGACCCCATTTTGGAAAGTAGACACCCCAAGCTATTTTCTGAGAGGTATGTCGAGTCCATGGAATATTTCGACACAAGTTGCGGGAAAAATAATATTTTTATTTTTTTTTGCACAAAGTTGTCACTAAATGATATACTGCTCAAACATGCCATGGGCATATGTGGAATTACACCCCAAAATACATTCTGTTGCTTCTCCTGAGTATGGGAATACCACATGTGTGAGACTTTTTGGGAGCCTAGCCGCGTACGGGACCCCAAAATCCAAGCACCGCCTTCAGGCTTTCTAAGGGTATACATTTTTTATTTCACTCCTCACTGCCAATCACAGTTTCGGAGGCCATGGAATGCCCAGATGCCACAACCCCCCCCCCCCCCCCCCACAAATGACCCCATTTTGGAAAGTAGACACCCCAAGCTATTTGCTGAGAGGTATGGTGAGTTTTTGCAGATCTCGCTTTTGGTCACAAAGTTTTGAAAATTTAAAAAAGAAAAAAAAAGTTTTTTTCTTAAGGGCTCTTTCACACAGACGTGTCCGTGTACGGATCCCGCTCTGCACAAGTTTTATCTGAAAGTTTTTTAAAAGTCGCACAATAAAATAGTCATACGGATCTGCCCGATGTGGAGTCTGCTTTTGTCCCCTATCTATGTGCTGAGGCCGAGTGGATGTTAAAGGCTTGATTTTATCCATCTTTTGGTGAGTTTAACCCCCTAAGGGGACTTGTGGAGCACGGTGTGGATAACAGCGGTGATAGGTGCACTCGCCGTCTTTGATAAGATTCGCCCATTCAATCTTCTCACAAACTGTCTAATATCTCCTGATGATATCTATTTTTAGGTGTCTGTTTCTGTGACTTATTCAGTTGTTCTTTTGTGCAGACTTTTTAATGAACTGTTCAATATATTGGCAACGGCGCACGTTGCTCATAGCACTGCTGTGATTGCTGATTTTAATATTTCTATGAATGTTTAACATTTTTATATCACTGATGTTTACATGTTTAATGATTTTTAGCGGCTGCTGCATCTGCACACTATTATTGTTTTGATGTTTTAGTATGCTATTTTCCCATTGGTGAATTTAAAGCGGGATTCCACCCTAAAGTGGAACTCCCACTTTTCGGACCCCCCCCCCCTCCGGTGTCACATTTGGCACCTTTCAGGGGGGAGGGGGGTGCAGATCTGCATCCACATCTGCACCCACTTCCGGGCATAAACTCCCACGGGAGTTTACGCCACTTCCTGTACTGGCGCGCTGTCTGCCGGGACACACACGTGTCCCGGCAGACAGCGCTGACGATTCTCATTGCGCTGCGCGACTCGCGCCTGCGCAGTAGGGAACCGGGAACCGGGAAGTGAAGCCACTTCCTGATTCCCTCACTGAGAATGGCGCCGGCAGCAGCAGAGAGCCGATCGATTGATCGGCCTCTGCTGCCCACATCGCTGGAACCTGTGACAGGTAAGTGTCCATTTATTAAAAGTCAGCGGCTGCAGTATTTGTAGCTGCTGGCTTTTAATTTTTTTTTTTTTCAGGTACCGTCCCGCTTTAAGCCCTGAGCGCTGAGGAGGGAGGAATTAGGTTTCAGGGTGTTAAGATTTTGTTTTTGTTTTATTATTATTTATATATATATATATATATATATATATATATATATATATATATATATATATATATATATACAGTGTCTTGAAAAAGTATTCATACCCCTTGAAATTTTCCACATTTTGTCATGTTACAATCAAAAACGTAAATGTATTTTATTGGGATTTTATGTGATAGACCAACACAAAGTGGCACATAATTGTGAAGTGGAAGGAAAATTATGAATGGTTGTCAATTTTTTTTACAAATAAATATCTGAAAAGTGTGGCATGCATTTGTATTCAGCCCCCTCTGATACCCCTAACTAAAATCTAGTGGAACCAATTGCCTTCAAAAGTCACCCAATTAGTAAATAGAGTCCACCAGTGTGCAATTGAATCTCAGTATAAATATAGCTGTTCTGTGAAGCCCTCTGAGGTTTGTTTGAGAACCTTAGTGAACAAAAAGCAGCATGAAGGCCAAGAAACACACCAGACAAGTCAGGAATAAAGTTATGGAGAAGTTTAAAGCAGGATTAGGTTATAAAAAAAATATCCCAAACTTTGAACATCTCACGGAGCACTGTTCAATCCATAATCAGAAAATAGAAAGAGTGTGGCACAACTGAGATACCAAGACATGGCCGTCCACCTAAACTGACAGGTCGGCCAAAGAGAACATTAATCAGAGAAGCAGCCAAGAGGCCCATGGTAACTCTGGAGGAGCTGCAGAGATCCACAGCTCAGGTGGGAGAATCTGTCCACAGGACAACTATTAGTCATGCACCCCACAAAGCTGGTCTTTATGAAACAGTGGCAAGAAGAAAGCCATTGTTGAAAGAAAGCCATAAGAAGTACCATTTGCAGTTTGTGAGAAGCCATGTGGGGGACACAGCAAACATGTGGAAGAGGGTGCTCTGGTCAGATGAAACCAAAATTGAACTTTTTGGCCTAAAAGTAAAACGCTATGTGTGGCGGAAAACTAACACTTCACATCACCCTTAACACACCATCCCCACCGTGAAACATGGTGGTGGCAGCATCATGTTGTGGGGATGCTTTTTTTCAGCAGGGACAGGGAAGCTGGTCAGAGTCGATGGGAAGATGGATGGAGCCAAATACAGGGCAATCTTAGAAGGAAACCTGTTAGAGTCTGCAAAAGACTTGAGACTGGGGCAGAGGTTCACCTTTCAGCAGGACAACGATCCTAAACATACAGCCAGAGAGACAATGGAATAGTTTAGATCAAAGCATATTCATGGATTAGAATGGCCCAGTCAATGTCCTGACGTAAATGCAATTGAGAATCTGTGGCATGACTTGAAAATTGTTGTTCACAGACACTTTCCATCCAATCTAACAGAGCTTGAGCTATTTTGCAAAGAATGGGCAAATATTTCACTCTCTAGATGTGCAAAGCTGGTAGAGACATATCCAGAAAAACTTGCAGCTGTAATTGCAGTGAAAGGTGGTTCTACAAAATATTGACCTAGGGGAGCTGAGCAGGCATTTACTGTGATCTGTGATGCTCCGGGTCCTCGGGACCCAGCGGTCATGGATACTCCCTTGTGTGTGGGAGTGCGATTCTGGGAGGACGTCATAGTACGCCCTCCCAGAGTGGCATTACTTGATTCTGATGTACAGGATACATGCTGAAGTGTGTTTTACACAAATTAGACTTTTTGTTTTTTACCTTTCTCTTGTGAAAATGTTTCCTGCCTTTGCCATGTTTAGATGTAGCAAAAAATATTAAAAATGCGCAATAGTGTTGTTGCGTGCACCATTCATTTCTTTGAACATTAAATTTACCTTAGATGTGGTCAAACTGCAACTACAGAACAGTAATGTGAATCACATAAGCGATGTAAAAAACAATTCAAAATTTACAAACCAAGAAATCTCTCTCATCTTTGCTTCAGTTTTATATAATAGGTCCAAAACAAAAAGGGTCGAGACTACCCTGTTCAAAACCATTATTTAAAAAAAAAAATAACAACCTTTAGAATCAATTTAATTGATTGATCACTAAGGTCTTAGAAGCCAACTTCAACCAGAATAGTTAATTATTTTGGATAGGAGGTGTTAGAGCCTGTGTGGTTTTTATTTTATAACGGCAGAATAATTTTTTGCCTCCAAAAGCATACTCCAGGAAAACTAATAATCTCCCTTGCAGTTTAGCTGAGCCCCACTGATGCAGTCATCAAAGATCTGCGGTGGGGTTGGGTTTCGCAGAGGTCAGCTGGAGGACAAAATTTCTTTGTATGCAGATGACGCACTCATTTATTTGGGTGACTCTGTTGCCTCTCTGCGAGCAGTGATGTGGATCATAACAGACTTCAGGAGCTTTTCTGGCTTCACCATAAATTGGTCCAAATCAACCCTCATGCCTATTGACCCACTGACAGAGCATCTGCCGGCAGGAACAGATCAGATTGCCATAGTAAATAGCGTTAGACACCTGAGAGTAGGGGTGTCCCCAGATCCGGCCGAATATCTCCGGCTGAACCTGGGTCCACTATTGGATAGGCAGAAAGTTAAATGTTCCAGTTGGTGTAAACTTCCCCTGTCGGTAGTGGGATGGGTAAATTTAATAAAAATGGTATGGGCTCCGCAGCTTTTATACATTTTTCATAATTCACCTATGTCGATTTCAAACAAATGGTTCAAAAGAATTGACTCACTGATGCAAGATTTAATATGGAAGAAGAAGGTAGCCAGGATCAGCTTAACCACTCTACAGTATGGGAAGGACAGGGGGGGGTCTGGCAGTACCCCACCCTAAAAAAAAAATTCTGGCTTCACAGCTTCAGCAGCTGGCGGGTGGGGACAGGAAGCGGGTGAAGACCTGGTGATCAATTTGGTGACTGTGTCTGACCCTTTACTGAAGGCGGCCTCCCATATGGAGATGGAGCTGCCAAGCATCCCGCATTCTGCCCCCACTGGTGTTCTCCTTAGGAAGGTGTGGAGGGAATTTCAGAAAGCCTTAAAGATAAGGGGCCCATTGCCCTTTATCCCTGTATGGAATAACTCTAAATATTCAGAGCTTCATGATCTGCAGGGGTTTACCCCCTGGAAGGAAAAGTGGATCTGGTTCTTTCCACAGCTATATGAGAGGGAGGTGTTAAAAACATATGAAAAATTATGTCAAGAATACCAGTTAGCCCCTAGGGGCTTTTATCAATATCTTCAACTCCGGCATGCCCTGCGGGCACAGCAACAAACCTGCTCCCTGACGGTATCATCATCGCCATTGTTGATGGAAGTCCTCTGGGCGGATGCCCAGAAAGGACTAATATTCAAGATCTATGTGGAATTATTGTCCTCGGTCCAGGACCATGCCTCCTTCAAAAGTCAAAGTAATGCGGCGTATACACGCTCGGACTTTCCAGCGAGATTGTCCGCCGGACCTAGTCCAGCGGACAAACCGCCGGACTTTCCAGCGGAGGTCCGCCGGACTTTCCGACCGTGTGGACTTGCCCACACACGCCCGGACTTTTCCGGCGGACAATCCGCCGGAGTTTTGGCCAAAGTCCGCAGGACTTTTGAAATGAACGGACTTGCCCACACACGGAGCAAAGTCCATTGATTTAGAACGTAACTCCAGGTAGACGGGACTAGCGAAGGCAGTCAATGCCGCCACCTCGCTAGCCCGGTCACCTGGTATGGATTTAAAGGGGAATCCCTACGCCGAAAAAATGGCGTGGGGGTCCCCCCCAAATCCATCTCAGACCCTTATCCGAGCACGCAGCCCAGCCGGTCAGGAAAGGGGGTGGGGACGAGCGAACGCCCCCCCTCCTGAGCCGTACCAGGCCGCATGCCCTCAACATGGGGGGTGCCCTGGGAAAAGGGGGGCCCTGCGGCCCCCCCACCCCAAAGCACCTTGTCCCCATGTTGATGAGGACAAGGGCCTCTTCCCGACAACCCTGGCCGTTGGTTGTTGGGGTCTGTGGGCGGGGGGCTTATCGGAATCCGGGAGCCCCCTTTAATAATAAGGGGGCCCCCAGATACCGACCCCCCACCCTATGTGAATGAGTATGGGTTACGATGTACCCCTACCCATTCACCTAAGGAAAAAAGTGTAAAATAAAAAAAAAAATCAACACAGTTTTTTTTAATATTTTATTGCACAGCTCCGGGGTCTTCTTCCGTCTTGGGGGGTCTTCTCGCCGGACTCCTCCGCTATCTTCTGCTCTTTTACCTAGCTCTTTCACTAGCGGAGGAGCCCGGCTTTCTTCTTCGTCGCCGCCGTCTGGGGGTCTTGTTCCGACTTCGGGGGTCTTCGGGGGTCTCTTCTGTTCTTCTTGTCGGGCCTCCGCTTTCTTCTTCTAGCTCTTTTACGAGCGGTGGACCGGGCTTGTGTTGCTGGAGGATGCTGGGACTGTGACATCATATGGGGGCGGGGTCACCATGTGACATGAGCAGGTGACCTGCCAATTGTCCCTATATAACTGGAAGAGCAACACGTCGGAGCCATAAGAAGAAGAGACAGCGATGAGTCAACATCAGAAGAAGAAAGAAGAAGAAGCAGAAGAAGAAGCAGAAGGCGGCGGGGACAGCGGCGACAGCAACACAAGCCCGGGCCAACTCTCGTAAAAGAGCTGGAAGAAAAGCGGCAAGAAGAACAGAAGAGACCCCCGAAGAACTCTGACGTCGGAAAAAGACCCCCAGACGGCGGCGACGAAGAAGAAAGCCGGGCTCCTCCGCTAGTGAAAGAGCTAGGTAAAAGAGCAGAAGATAGCGAAGGAGTCCGGCGAGAAGACCCCCCAAGATGGAAGAAGAGCCCCGGAGCTGTGCAATAAAATATTTTAAAAAATGGTGTTGTTTTTTTTTTTATTTACACTTTTTTCCTTGGAAACCCCATACTCATTCACATAGGGTGGGGGCCGGTATCTGGGGGCCCCCTTATTAAAGGGGGCTCCCGGATTCCGATAAGCCCCCCGCCCACAGACCCCGACAACCAACGGCCAGGGTTGTCGGGAAGAGGCCCTTGTCCTCATCAACATGGGGCAAGGTGCTTTGGGGGGGGGGGGGCCGCAGGGCCCCCTTTTCCCAGGGCACCCCCCATGTTGAGGGCATGCGGCCTGGTACAGCTCAGGAGGGGGGGCGCTCGCTCGCCCCCACCCCCTTTCCTGACCGGCCGGGCTGCATGCTCGGATAAGGGTCTGAGATGGATTTGGGGGGACCCCCACGCCGTTTTTTTCGGCGTAGGGATTCCCCTTTAAATCCATGCCAGGTGACGGGGCTAGCGCGGCAGCATTCACTGCCTTCGCTAGCCCCGTCTACCTGGAGTTACGTTCTAAATGAACGGACTTTCCTCCGTGTGCGAGGCAAGTCCGTTCATTTCAAAAGTCCCGCGGACTAGCACACAGACGGCGGGATTGTCCGCCGGACTGCCGAGGCCAGCGGACAATTTTAAGTCTGAACTTAAAACTTAGTCCGCCGGACTTTTGGGAGGAAAAAGTCTGCCGGAGCCCACACACGGGCGGATTGTCCAGCGGACTCTAGTCCGGCGGACAATCCCGCGGGAAAGTCCACTCGTGTGTACGCGGCCTTAGTGGGTGGAAGATATAGGGGATATAGATGGGGACCAATGGGACATGGCTTTAGAATCTATACCTGCGGTATCTGTTTCAGCATCCCATAAACTATCACAACTATTTATCCTGCATAGAGCCTATCGAATGCCAGTGCAATTACATAGGTGGGGAAGAAGGGATTCCCCCTTGTGCTCCAAGTGCAAAATACACCAGGGGACTTTACACATCTACTCTGGAGATGCCCGAAGCTTCATCGGTATTGGGCGGAGGTGGGTGGAGGGCGGAGGTGGCCCAGTGCATTTCCAGATTAGCTCAGACACCCGTTCCATTGAACCCCCTAGTGTTCTTGCTGGGGGCCATTGATGTTGAAATGTATCCAAAAGGAACGTACTACATGATTACTAGGCTGATGTATTTAGCCAGAAAACGTATTGCACGATACTGGGGAAACAGGGAAACAATGGATCAGTTATGTTAACTCCTTACTTCTTAGAGAACGCCTGGCATATAGCTGCAGGAAGGCAGTGGGCAAATTTAATCTCATCTGGCAACCATGGCTGGAGGATCCTAGTCTTGCACTGCCACAACTGGTAATGGACAGACTTTTTATGTAGAAATCTACTGTTGATGTTGGGGGAGGAGGGGGAAGAGAGAGAGAGATGGGAAACACAGGTTATGGTTACAGTTATGCACTTGACACAAGAGGATCCGCTGGTTGAAAAAGAGACTAATTCTGATATGTCATAAGTGCTGGTTAGTGTTCGGGGTTGGGGGGGTACAGAAATCTTATATATGCATTGTATCCTGTTATTGCTCAAATAATATGGACTCCTGATATGATATTATCTACTGATATGATTGTATGTATCATATGAGTAATGGATAAGTAAACAAGTTTTGATTAAAAAAAAAAAAAAAAAAAAGATCTGCGGTGGACAGGAGGACCTTGAGGAGCAGTCTACTGCAGTACCATGGGGGGTGCTGTCTGCTGGGGAGTGAAGGATCAGGTAAGTAAAAGTGAGTGCTTAATCCGATTAGCATAACATGTGAACTGGCCTGGCTTTCAATGGAGCCGGTTTACACATGTCTGACACGGCCGCAGTCCACACCTGAACCGGTCATGTGTGAACCTAGCCGTACTCAAATATGTAAATACACGTACAGCAAGACTTCATTTTGTCTACTTAGGATTTTTGGATTGGGGATTTCCTTGTGCAGACAGATATTAATAGAAGACCAGTAAGCACATAAATATTCTTGTCTAAAGCCCTCAGTGGGATCTTCCCCTGTTGCAACCACTAAAACTGCATAATAACTAGGGATTGCGTTATCAATCGGTTTATTGCATGAGAGAGTTATAATCTGTTAACCACTTCTGCTCTCGTACCTGCATATCCCTTTTGGACTAAGAAAGAAGGGCATGCATTGTTTTTTAAGGGACAAGCTATACTGGGAATATTATCTTACAAAAATAATTTTATTTTCTGTGCAACCTATAGAAAAAAAAACACACAAAATTTTTTAAAAACATGTGTTTTCTACTTTAAAAGAGAAGTAGGGCCAAAGCTCTTTTGGCCCTACTTCTCATGTGGGTCACAGGAGTGCATTATGCCGCATACACGCGGTCGGAATTTCCGACAGAAAAAGTCAGATGGGAGCTTTTCATCGTATATTCCGTCCGTGTGTATGCCCCATCGGACTTTTTATGTCGAAAATTCAGACGACTTAGATAGAGAACATGTTCTATATTTTTCCAACGGAAAAAATTTCTTTCGGATGGTCTGAAGCAAGTACGAGACAGAAGCGATCGGTCTGTTAAAACTAGCTTTCGTAATGGAGATAGCACATTCCTCACGATGCGATCTGTGATCTTTTAATGCAGTGCATTCTTTTGTGCTTAATAATGCTAGAATAATGAATTGTTTTGCTGCTGATATTCACGCAGTTCTGACAAAATGATTTCTTTATTATTTCTCGTGATCTCATGAATAATATTTTATTTTTTAAAAGACAGATTTCCATAATAATGTTTAGAATTAATTTTTATAGTCATCTTTTTAAAAAAAAATGTATTTCATCAAGATCTCCTTTTTTTTTTTCGATTATTGAAAAATTATTACAAACTGAACAGCAGTAAAACGATCTGAAAACCACAAGTCTGAAATGCGTGAATCGTCTCTTACCAAACTTCTACTAATGCCGCGTATACACAATCAGATTATCCAGTGGACTTGGTCCGGCGGCTCAGGAGGGGGGGGGGGGGCTTGCTTGTCCCCACACCCTTTCCTGACTGGCCGGGCTGCTTGCTTGGATAAGGGTCGAGGTGTCAATCTCACCGATGGAGGTGGCGACATTGACTTCCTTTGCTAGTTCTGTCTACCTGGAGTCACGTTCAAAAAAAGGAAAACCGGTCGTGTGTACAAGGCATTAGTTCTGCACACCTGTAACTTGTATGCTAAATCCCGCTGTCGGTTGACGTCACTCAGCCGGTCCAGACTGACTGGCAGCTGGCTCAGCCTCTCAGCATGCCACTGAAAGCCTACGCTAACCGCTCCCGCCCTCTCCACAGCCTGGCACTCCTTGAAGCATTGTACGGGCAGAGCAGAGAGCCGGTGGCTGACTGTCACTGGCTCTCTGCTCATTGAAGACTGAGAACTGAGCGATCAGCGGTCTTTAATCGCTTGGTTCTCAGTCCTAGTGGAACAGATGCAGCATCAGACCAATGCTGCATCCACCTAAGTGAGTATGAGTGTTTTTTTTTTTTTAAATCCCACACTTTTCTTTTAACCAGTGATAATTTTAAAATAAATATTGTTAGTGTTGATAAAAAGGTTACATTTTACTATATTATTTGCCTTGTTTAAAATTACACCAAAATTATGTTTCTGGTACAAAGAATCCAAATCCATTTTTTTGGGGGAGCAGGGCTTGGTATTCACCTGATATGATTTTTGCTACAAAGCTAAGAGGCAAAGTTTATTTCCAAGATAAATTTAAAAAAAGGAAGTTTTTTTTTTAATTTCCGCTGACAACACTATGCAAAAAAACGATAAAACAAATGAATACGAAGGAATTAAAATATTAATAGTAAAAATAGCAAATAAAACTAAAGGGTAATACTAGCCAAGAGGAGAAAGAAGTTAAATAGGGCTGATTAGAATAAAATAATAAATACAATGTTTTACAATAAAATACAATATATTGTTACAGTGTAATGGTACAATTAGCAGACTATCTGCAAGTGGCATTGTAGACAGGAGCTGCTGAATTTTGACAGCTGCATCTGCTTTGGAATACATAGTTCCAGCTATCAAATGACTAATAATAGCAGTAAGGCCCCATTTACACATTGCGTAGCAGGAATTGTGATTTTTGTTTGCGCAATGGGCTGCCCTGTTGATGGCTGCTTAGCTAAGTTTGGCTGTAGTTAGAACAGAGGTAGTGTGCTGTTAGCTGACAAAGGAGAAGATCTCCTTTTTTCATGTAGCACAGACTTACTGAGAAATTGGGCTAATCAAGACATCACTGCCCACAGATACTCTCCCACATGGGTAAAGTGCATCAGTGTGCAACACCCATCGGTCGCAATCTACCCAGGTGACACCGGGTGGATCACATTCGCTTCTCTGGCATTGCCAACCCTCAGCCAAAACTGCACCTTCTCCATCTATAGAGCAGCGCAAGGATACGATATGCCTGAGTGCACTGCACCAATCCCCACTGGCCCTCCACTTCCATCCATTCCAAGCATTTGTAGTGTGTATGTCATGTGGGATGGACTAGATATTGTAGAAGGCCAATGGGGATCATCGCACCAGAACAGGTATATATGTCACAATAGATTCACCCCCCCGTACTGTGCCCTCCTAACCCCTTGTACTGTGCCTTGCTGACTCCACTGTACTTTGCCCTCCTCACACCCTGCACTGTGCTCTGTGCATTCCTGACCCCGTGTACTGTACCATGTGAGCTCCCGACTCCCGTATTTCACCCTCCTGACCCCCCATGTACTTCACCCTGCTGATCCCTGGCCTCTGCCCTGCTGACCCCATCCATCCACAGTCCTGTTGATTCCAGTACCCTGGCCTACTGACCCCTCTCTACTGCCCTGCTGATGTCCAGTCCTCTGCCCTGCTAATTCCCAGTCATTTGCTTTGCTGATGCCCAGTCCTCTGTCCTGCTGATGCCTATATACTACTGACCTATGGACACTGCCATACATACTATGGCCCTCTGCACACTGCCCTACATACTACTGACCTCCTGTACACTGTCCTACCTCCATCTGACCTCTGTACACTGCTCTACATACTGCTGACCTCTGTACACTGCTCTACATCCTACTGACCCCTGTGCACTGCTCTAAATCCTACTGGCCTCTTTACCCTACCCTACATACTACTGACCTTTGTACACTGCCCTACACACTAAGGACCTTTGTACACTGCTCTGCATAAAACTGACCTCTGTACACTGCCCTAGATCCTACTGACCCCAATACACCGCCTTATATCCTACTGACCTCTGTACACTGCCTTACATCCTACTTACCTCTCTACACAGCCCTATATCCTACTGACCTCTCTACACTGCTCTACGTACTCTTGATTTCTGTAAACTGATCTACATACTACTGACCTCTGTACACTGCCCAACATCCTACTGACCTCTGTACACTGCTCTACATACTGCTGACCTCTGTACACTGCTCGCCTGTACATGTGGTAGCCTGCAAGCATGCAAAGTTCTAAGGGGAAAAGTTCTTTATGGGGGGGGGGACACCATGTTTTACCGCAACAAGTGACACCAACCCTAGTGACGCCACTGGGTTAGATTAAAAATTACATTTATACAGCACCCTCCCCCTTCCAACCCTTGTCCCATTCGTTTACCATTGGAAAATTAAAGAAAATGCACCCTGCCCCTACTTATAGCATCTAAGCATTGACTTATGTTTACCATTTCAATTTGTATCATCATTTTCTTCACAAACACCATCTTGTGCCACTCCAGATAGCAAGTGCTAATTCTCATTTTCTAGTAGTATATTTGAGAACAATTAAAATTGTTTCAATTTTTTGCAGATGATTATATGCAATGTTTGTAATAAATGGTCCTTACTTTTTTGCTGAAAAACAAGTTTCATTTTTGTAAAGATTGTTTTCTTTGTTTAAACTTTGTGCATGCCACATATGTGACAAATTTCAATAAAAATAAAGAACATACAGTATATTCATCTAGGTTGTTGTTGTGCTTATTTTAATATTTTTGGGGATGGGGCCCATAGCTTTCATCACATTCCCAAAGGGGTCAGTGACCCAAAAAAGGTTAAGAACCACTGCCTTAGTTTTTTAATGGGGGAGTACATTTTGTTAGAGTAGAGCAGGAGTAGGCAACCTTCGGCACGCCGGATGTTATGGAACTAAAAGTCCCATGTGTAGCAATATGGACTATGAGCATAAAGCACCGTACCTTCTAGTATTTCAATGTATCGCCTGTCCCCCTAGTGATCAATGTATCCAGTGACATCATATTTGTGTGCCAAATAAAAGGATTGTGGGATGAATAGTCCTCCCGTCAGATAATGGCTTTGCACGATTGTGTGCCAGGACTACACATCCCAGGGATCTTTGCTGCCATCTGAAGTTGCTGGGAGTAACTATAAAAGCAGCAAAAGTTCACCTGGTCATGGCCATACAGATGAGCAGGTAATACTGAGCAGTCCACTAGGGGACCGTGCTACACGTGAATCACTGCAAGACACAGACAGCCAGAGGCATTATTCCTAGAGGCTGAGGTATGATGGGATTTGTAGTTTTACTATAGAGTGCCAAGGTTGCCAATTCCTGGAGTATAGTGTTTTATTTTTGTTATCCATTTCTTCACTTGCAACAAGAAGTGAGAGATCTCTACAAAATTAGATATATTTCCTTTTCTAAACTGTCCGCTAAACAGGTGTCTCCTTTGGAAGATCTCTCCTCAACCTAAAATTCTGCATGTCCCATTCTTTTCTAACTGGGTACAATGGTCACCAAGACAAAGAGTGAGGATGATTTTCTCCAGCAGGGACACAAACAGAAATACAACCCGACAGGGTTTCTAACTAGGGCTGTGGAAATTAAAGATGAATTCCTCGATTAATCGATTCATTTTTTTTTGATCGAACAAAATTCTTTTGATCGGTACTCACCTCTCCGCCGGCTTCTGGGTCTTCAGGGAGTACCGTCGGAGATCCGGTGACGTCACGGACATCAACATCACCGTACTCCTCCCCCCTGCCTCAAGTGCCTCCGTCTGCTAACGAAGGGAAGGGTGGAGGAGTCCAGTGACTTTGAAGTTCTGATTGAACATAACGTGTATGGGGAGGAGCTACGCATGTTGTCACCCGCTGCTGCCCTACATTACTAACAGGATTGTCGGCTTTACATGCTGTGTTTTTATCATCTTTATGTGAGTAGTTTGTGTTTGAACACAAAAATTGAATCTTATACTTAAGCGGTGAGCACTTAGATCCTTTCTTTCTACCCATGACCTGGTGTCCTTGCTGAGATCTAAGGAGGCGTGAGAGAAGTTTATGGTCCATGTTAACCCTTTTGATACCCGCTTGCATGACCACCTGTTTGCACAGGGGTCCATGCCATAAGGTGAGAGTGATTAGTTAGATCGGAGGTGGAGGGATTGTCACGTTACTGTGGAAAAAAATGTACTTACGTCAGCGCTACAGTTTGAATTTAAAACGTATTTGTGTGAACTGTGAAGTTAAAGAGGAAGTAAAGCCTCCTCCAAAAAAAAAAAAAAAACGGAACCTGCAAGGCAAAGGCATAATGAGCTAGTATGCATAGCATACTAGCTCATTATGAATGACTTACCTGAGAACGAAGCCCCCGAAGCGACCCTCATCCACGACCTTCTCGCTGCTCCAGCGCTGTTATTCGCTGGAGCAGCGACGACGCCCGCGCATGTGATCGGCATATCCGGTTCTCGCTGCTCCAGCGCTGTTATTCGCTGGAGCAGCGACGACGTCACTCCCGCGCATGCGCATGCGCATGAAAGCGGCATATCGCCGTGATCTCGGCATGCGCAGTGCGCCTGCACACCGCTGTTTACGCCGCATGCGCCGTAGACAGCGATGCCTGTTTTTTTCTAAATATCTCCTAAACCATGTAGGTTTTGGAGATATTTATTGGACCTTACAGGTAAGCCTTAATCTAGGCTTACCTGTAGGTCAAAGTGGTTTGTAAGGGTTTACAACCACTTTAAGTCATGGATTGTGGAAACTAACTAGTGTGGGGTGATTGTATATAGTGTATACCACATTTACCACTGACTAATGCAGAGTTGCAATGCAAGGAGATCAGCTAAAAGTAGTTGGATCTGTATGTGCATTATAATTAATCAACATTAGTCGATTAATCGATTTAAAAAAAAAATCGATTAATCGAACACAACATTTTTAATCAGTAACAGCACTAGTTCTAACCTTTTCCTACTCTATCCAAAACAAAAAAGACAAACAACAACAAAACACAAAAAACAAAAATATTCCCATACCATGTCACCTGTCCTATGCTGTGGCTTATTTTCTACCATGTTCTTGCTCCTTATACCTAGTATAATATGTCGCTACTCTACACAAAAAGTTGATGTTATGATTACATCACATGACCATCATATTTATTTTTGTGATTTCTAGGTTGCTGTTAATATGGGTACAAAGATTTATAAGGTGTTTATGCACATATGGTTATTCTATTATTGTTCGCTGAACTTATCTTTCTTTGTCCATTTTAACATTGTGAATGGTTTGGCAAATATGGTAAGGATAATGTCTTGTGCTTACTTACCATTTTTGAAGGAGATGTATAAAAAGGCTAATTCGGTGATTGCCTATGTGAAATGTGCAGAGCTTGCTTAATAATGTGGAAATGTTGAGAATAATACACATTTGAGAAAACAAATGTGCAAATTCAATTAAAAGTTTCCTACAGCTTTTAAAAAAAGAACAAAAAAGAATAGCATAGCAAAAACCCGGAAAGCCACTTTTTAAAAATCTCCCACACTGTCTTGCTGCGTGATTATGTTGTGCAATAACTTTCTCATCCTTTATGTGAAAAAAAGTCATGGTTCTGTGTTGTAACTTATTTTTTTCATGTCGAAATTGGGGCATCATTTAAAGCGGTAATAAGGTCCGCTTGTTGGGGGGGTTTGGTATTGGTCTGCTTGTTTAGCTGTTTGGCGAACACTTGAATTGGCAGGGGGCCCGACCATTTATTGGGCCCACCGCACAGTGCATTTTAAAACATGATTGGCTGAAGAAATTATGGCTTTGCCCAATCAGGGCACAGAGCACTGTCAGAGCCATGATTGAAGAAAGTCATGATGACTTTGCCCAATCATGGCTCATTTCTCATAGAACCACCCAACACTATAAAAGGTTCCTTCCCAGAAGAGCCATTTGCAGTGTGATGTTGGAGTGGAGATAGATAGAACAGGGCTCTGTATATTGCTACTAGCAAGTAATGCCGTGCACACACAAACGCACATTCCGACAACAAAATCCATGTTTTTTTTTTTCGATGGATGTTGGCTAAAACTTGTCTTGCATACACACGGTCACACAAGTTGTCGGAATTTCGAACGTCAAGAACGCGGTGACGTACAACACGTACGACGGGACTATAAAAGGGAAGTTCAATACCAAGTGTGCCACCCTTTGGGCTCCTTCTGTTAATCTCGTGTTTATCTCGTGTTAGTAGAAGTTTGGTGAGAGACGATTCGCGCTTTTCAGCCTCGTGCTTTTCAGTCCGTTACTGCTCTTCAGTTTGTGCTTGTGGGTTTGTATCTGGTTTTCAGTGCGTGTAGTCAGTTCGTATCTGTTTTTTCAGTGCGTTCTTGCCCACTCGTATCTGATTTTCAGCTTGCTCTTCTCAGGCCTTGATGTTTTTCAGTGCATTCTGTTAGTTCTTTCTGACTAGCCGACCGTTTTGAAGCCATGTTGCGGTTACGTACTCATCGTAGAGTTCGTGCTGTGCAGGGGCTTGGTGTTGGGGTTCTTACTTTGATCCAAGCCCAGTCCATGAACAGGGTGGGGAGGAGTTCATGGACCAAGAATTGGTTACTCCAACGTGACCAATTCTCTCACATGCCTTTGTTGGGGGAGATCCAGGAGAATAACCCTGATGATTTCAGAAATTATCTCCGGATGACGGACCCTGTTTTTCACCGCCTGTTGGCTTTGCTGTCCCCTTATATTAGCAGGCAGGACACCTGCATGCGGCAAACCATCACTCCTGAACAGAGGCTAGTCGCCACTAACCTCCCAGCATGCTATCCTGGGCCCATATACACCTAGCCTAGTCACTTAACAATGGATTTTGTCAGCTCCATAGTGGTGCTTTACCCTAAACACTCCTTAAAATGTGTACAAATTTTATTTGTGTCCTTAAACTAATGCAGAGTGCCAGAATCTTTTTTTTGGGGTCCCAAACTCATTTGTCCATTCATGCCCCAACTGCTAAGTCAACCGATACCAATTCTCTATGTGCTGACTTTGCCAAACCCATACACACTATATTGACCTCTTTTGTGGTCATATTTCTGGATGAATTTCCCAAAGCATGTAGTGCAAGGGCCTGCCTGAATACTTTCAAATGCTACTGTTTAAAGTTTTGTTCTCCTATTATCCTGATAGGTAATTGCAGAATGTACAAATGTGCTTAAATTTGTACAGTGTGTATTTTTATTTTTGTATTATTATTTAGTTTTATGACACTTCTTATCTGTCCAGTGGGCTGCCAATAGTGTAAGTAAGGAAGGACTGGCCAAAGTAACACACATTATGTATGCATTCAGCTCTCAATGAAGTGGAGAGGGTTACCTGTCCAAAACACCCCCCCTAAAATTTTTACAATGAGCCATCAGAGGGGGTGAGGAATCTGAGAAGTGGACCTTATATTTTTGTCTTTATATACTTCTTAAAATAAATGTTATACTGACGTTGGCCAAGAATGTTTGTGTCTAATCTGCTTGCAATGTTTATGTGCAAAATTACTAATTTGTTTTTTCTTGTTTTACTCCACAGTTTCCTTCAACGCCACAGGAATGGCAGACTGTGGCATCCCACTTTGCCGATCATTGGAACTTTCCCAACTGTGGAGGGGCAATTGATGGGAAGCACATTCACATAGTCCCACCCCCCAACTCGGGGTCATACTATTATAACGATAAGGGCTTTAATAGTATTGTGATGTTGGTGGTGGTGTCGGCGACATAGGAGTTACTCTATGTGGACGTGGGGAGGAATGGCCGGATGTCGGATGGTGGAGTCATCGCCCAGACAGAGTTCTACAGGTGTCTCCAGAGTGGTGGCTTGGGATTGCCACCTCTGGAAGAGAACGTGGAAGGACTCCCGTTTGTGTTTGTTGCTGAAGCATTTGGTCTGGGTGAACACCAGATGCAGCCATTCCCGATGAGGACCCTCATCCCAGAGCAGAAGGTTTTTAATTACCGGCTGGCCAGCGCCAGAAGAGTGGTGGAGAACGATTTCGGGATAATGGCCAGCCATTCCGCCTATTTCTTACACCCATATACTTGGCGGAATATAAACTCAATCATATAATGCTTTCTTGCTGTATTCTCCACAACTTTTTAAGGAGAAATTCTTTGAACTATGTTGCCTCAGTTGTGCCTGAGGCCGGACTTATTAATGAACAAACCCTGACAGCGCTTGAAACTGGCCATCCTGGCTTGCCCCCCCCAAAGCGCCCGCGAGGTCCGTATAAAATACATGGAATACTTTGCGGGTAGGGGCATCATTGATATGCCAGCAAATGTCTGAGACATTTTTTAAATAAATATATTTTTGAAACAGAACTAATATTTGCTTGTCTCCTAGGTTATCTAATGGTCTTTTCTTTTTTTTTGGCCTTTTTCTTCAATAGTGCAAACAAAATTTCTTTGATGCATGAGGTGACAGCAAAAAGGATAACCTTATATAAAGGAGAGGGAAAACAAGAGGCCACAAGCCTCTGGGATTTTTTGTTAGTGGTATCTAAATGGGTAAAATGTAGATAGACAAATAGAGATGTATATATAAAAATATAGAATTTTATTTTCCCAAGAGGGTTAGAAACAAAAAGGACACAAATAATACATCCATACTTTACAGACATATGTGCTAAATCAGATGAAGGTTAGTGTAGAGCTTCGCCATACTCGACATGTTTCACTCTATGGAGTTTCTTCAGGAGTTTGATAGGTTTAGCTCAGAGATATGCTGAAATAACAAAGTCGCATGAAAACGCATCCTTTTTCAAAAAATTGTACATACAGGTTGTACATATTTGTACTTAAAGCTTGGCTCAAACAGAATATACATCTAGTTGACTGAGCAATTGGTACATAATTACATGTTTAATACAGAGTTCTGTGAACAAGGGGCATAGAAAGCAGGAGGGAAGCTGAAATAGAGCTAGGCAGAACTTACCACAAATACTTGGATAAATCTGAAGTATGACTACATATGTTGGCTATCGATTTCTTGTATAAAAACAAATTGATTTCGAAAAAAGAGATGATATCACTCCCAGAATGCCACAAATAGCACTGTGTCGCTTGCAGAGAGACACACTACAGATTTTAAAGGAATAAATAGGGCCAAAGATTAGGCAATGGTATTGATATGGTTCAAAGCTATGAAAGTTGAGGGGGGCGTGGCGACCGAGCTCCGAGATGGCGGTGTGATCCGGAGCTCCGCTCGCCCACAGAGAACAATCGTCAGCGGACACATTTAACCGGCGGTGTGACGACCCTAACCAGAGGGTACCTACCAGCATTCTTCGGGGGCACATTCGGGTGATGGCCAGACACCGCAAGAATCCCCAGCAGCCGCAGAAAATGTCAGGATATTATGCCGCGAACGGCGCATCTCAAAATGGCGGCGGCGGGGGTGACGCTCGTACCTCACAGCGCTCACAGGAACAAGCGGCAGACGCCACAGAGCCTCAGGTACCTCGTACTCCTCCTCAACAGGGCCATAGTGATTCCTCCTCTAGGCCTACAACCCCCACCACCCGGAGCCCGGCCAAATCTAGGCCGAGGAGGGAATCCCCTTACAGGCCACAACAGCCTCTGGAGATGGAGGTAAGCAGCGGAGCCATGGCGGCGGCCTTCCCCCACACTCAGGCAGGAGACCCCATTGCAGACTTCCCCACTAATGACAGGCCAGTGTCAGACACAGTTCTAAAGGACATGTTGCTGTCATTACGCTCGTCCTTACAGGCTGATGTAGTCAGGGAACTTGCTGTATGTAGGAGAGATGTTGATTCACTGGGCTTAAGAGTGGATAGAGTGGAAAACAAAATGGAGGAATTTACCTCATCATACAATGTAATGGTGGACTCTAATAATGCTCAAGGGACTGAAATTGGATGGATAAAAGACAAATTAGCAGACCTCGAGGACCGCTCCAGGAGAAACAATTTAAAATTGAGAGGGATACCTGAAGATATACCTCCAAATCAATTACTAGCTTATGCACAGGCCCTTTTCTCCACCATTTTGCCTCAAGCTTCCACTCAGGACTTACTTATTGACAGGATTCACAGAATCCCCAAACCTTCTTTCCTTCCTGCTGAAATACCTAGGGATGTATTATTACGGGTACATTATTTTCATGTAAAAGACCAAATTCTACAGACCTACAGGAGACTGGAAAATGTCCCTCCACAATTTACTAATGTAAGGCTGCTACCAGACCTATCCAGGCACACTTTGCAACGCCGACGCAATCTTCTTACTATAACCAAAGCATTGAGAAACCATACTATTCCTCATAAATGGAAATACCCTGCTACCCTGTCCATCACTTACAATGGTACTAATGCAATGATATCCTCTTTAGATGATGGTTTGAAAATTCTCCGCACGTGGAATATTCTGCCCACCATGGATACACAATATGCCACCCAAGCTGGGCCTTCTTCTATACAAAATGAATGGCAGGTTGTATCTAGAAGTAGACCTACCAAAAAACCCGCCGGTGGACTCTAACTAATCTCTGATTGTCTCTAAGGGAGAGTTTATATAATCTCTTCTCTTCCCCCCTACTTACCATCAGCAGTTATAACTGCTCTTGGATCAGTTTATGGATCCATTTCTTATGTTTTACATATGTCTCTTAATATTTTTTCTTTTTTCCCTTTTAAGTTTTTTTTTCTTTGATATGCACGATCCGAATTACTTCATCAACTGGATGCCTTTTCCATGGAATGCTCTATACAAGCTACACAGTGCCTTCTTGATCGCAGTGAGTTTTATTTTTATTTTTTACATCTCAGCCCCACATAATCTTTTCATGCTTGATCCATGACGATATCCTGCTTGTCTATTAATGCACATGGACTGAATCATCCAACCAAGCGTTTTTCTCTATGGAAGGAAGCTTACAAACATAGAGCTGATATCCTTTGTGTTCAGGAAACGCACTTTCAAACTGACAAAACTCCACAATGTTCTCACAAAGATTATCCACATATTTATTTGGCTTGTAACCCAAGGAAAAAAGCTGGTGGTGTCCTCTTAGCGATTAAGAACACTCTCTCATTTCAACAAAAGGACTCCTTCATAGACACTGAGGGCAGGTTTATTATTTTAACAGGAGACATTAATTCTCAACCATTTACTTTAGTTACCCTATACGCCCCAAATAGACATCAACTGCGCTTCTTTAAAAAGGTTTTACGCGAGCTTGATTCTTTAAAATATGGCAGAGTACTTATCTGTGGGGATTTCAATATTACTCCGGATCCTAAAGTGGACACATCTTCGATAAAATCTGACCAGTCACCAGCGCTTCAAGAAGTTCTACACAATGAAGAACTGTTTGACGCCTGGAGATGTCTCCATGCGAATGAAAGAGACTTCACTTTTTTCTCTAACAGACACAAATCTTATTCTCGTATTGATATGTTTCTCACTGATAGAATGCTATTACAAGATATTGATGTGGCTACTATACATGATATTACGTGGTCTGACCACGCAGCAATTTCATTACGTATAGTAGAGAGGGGTGTCTCCTCTTCACCTCCCATCTGGCGTTGTAATAATAGGCTGATTCAGGAATCTTCCTCAAGTAAAATATTGTCGCAACACCTTACAAATTTTTTCCAAGACAACTTTGGTTCAGTTACCGACCCCCATATTTTATGGAACTCCCATAAAGCATATATGTGGGGAATATTCATACAAATGGGCGCCAGAATAAAAAAGCAAGGATCTCAGCAGCTATCGAATATTCTTGCTGATATTAAAAATTTTGAATCTCAGAATAAATTGTCACCTACCACATTTTTGTCGGATAAACTGACCTCTCTTAGAGAACAACTTAGAACACTTCTTTCCCAACAATTTGATAAACACCTTAGACGTTTAAAATTAAATTACTATAATAATGCTAACAAACCTGGTAGACACCTTGCCAATAGGTTAAAAGCTGCAAATGCCAAAACACGGATCGCTTTCCTTAGACATGCTACCCTATCTCATAAAATTATTCACCCGCAAGAAATAGCTAACCAATTTGCAGAATACTATAGTTCCCTTTACAATCTGAAAGATGATCCGCATACACACCAACCAACAGAGGAAGCTATTCAGTCATTCCTGCATAGCATACAATTACCATATCTTTCTACACAACACCTAGAAACTTTAAATGCACCATTCACGATCTGAGAAATTGAAAAAAACATCGACTCACTTCCAACTGGTAAATCCCCAGGCCCTGACGGGTTCTCTAATGAATATCTCAAATCATTCAAACACATTATATCGCCTCATCTGGTTAATTCTTTTAATACAGCTGCTGAGTCAGCATGATATGCTAAAAGCCTTCATTATTACATTACCTAAACCTGGTAAAGATCCAGATACTCCGGCCAACTTTAGACCGATATCCCTCTTGAACTGTGACACTAAGGTATATGCCAAATCATTGGCCATTCGTCTATCACATATTATTCCTTCTCTTATTAAAAACGACCAGATGGGATTTGTGAAGGGGAGACAAACTTCCGATGCAACTAGACGAATTGTGAATATTTTACACTATGCTAAATTGCATAGAACGCCTTCTCTGCTGTTATCTATTGACGCAGAGAAGGCGTTCGATAGGGTCCATTGGATGTACATGCGCATGACCTTAGAAAAGTTTGGTTTTCAAGGACGTATTTTGCAAGCTATTATGGCACTCTATTCATGCCCTACAGCTCAGGTGTACACGAATAACACTTTATCTAATATGTTTAGTATTGGCAATGGAACTAGACAGGGTTGTCCTCTGTCTCCTTCCATTTTTAATATAATGATTGAACCTCTGGCTGAAAAAATTAGGACGCACCCTTCTATCAGAGGCTTCCGGTTTGGCACACAAGAACATACTATTAACCTTTTTGCGGATGATATTATACTATTAATGACTGACCCACTTACTTCTTTACCTGTAGCTCATACTGTTCTACAGGCGTTTGGTAAAATTTCTTACTATAAGGTAAATTTCTCAAAATCTTTGATACTTGATATAAATATTAAGTCCAAACAGAAACTTGATCTTCAGGCTTGGTTCCCATACACGTGGAGTAACAGTGGTGTACCTTATCTGGGGATTATCCTGAAGCCCAAGACTTCTGACCTTGCAAGAGCTAATATGATTCCACTTATTGCCAAATTGGAAGCTCAACTGAAATCTTTTTCGATGAAGGAGGTGTCCTGGTATGGAAGGATGGCGGCATACAAAATGTTGATTTTGCCTCAAATTCTGTATATTTTTCGATCTTTACCGATCCATATTCCTCAACATTTTCTCTCTAAACTAGCTACCATGGGAAGGAAATATATATGGAATGGTAAAAAAGCTAGGTGTTCCAGGTGCAACCTTACTTCTCACAAAAAAATTGGCGGGGCTGGCCTGGTAGATATACATGATTATTACTGGGCTGTTCGATTAGACCAAATCAAACACTGGTTCCAGACTGTCAATGCACCTTCATGGGTGTCTATGGAGAATTCAATAGTACCCTTGCAAGAAGCTTCTACTTTTTTACTTACAGATAGTTGGTTTAAATGGGACTTAAAAACTCTAGCCCCCACTATTAACATTTCTTTGAAGGCATGGAGGCATATCATAGATAACGTTCATAGAGAAACCAATGATGTTCCATATGATGTACCTCTATATATACTTGAGAAATACCTTCCATCACTCACAGTCGATGACCTGATTACTAAAGGAATTACTACAGCATCAGAACTATATAATGATGGTCAACTTAAATCCATTGACACTTTATTGTTACAATATAACCTGAATGAGGATGAGATTCTTAAATGCTATAACATAATACAATTTTTTGAGTCAAAACCGATTCCGTTAATTAGAATTCCACTTATACTTTGGCAATTCTATTTTACAGAAAAACGCGACGCGAAAGGTATATCGTATTTTTATAACATCTTTGGGAACAAATTTACATTTGTTAAAACTTCAGCTATGCTCAAGTGGGAAGATGATATAGATTCAGAATTTTCGGAATTCCAATGGCGGCAGGCCTTTTCGGAAATACACACAGCCTCTCACTGTGCTAAACACTGGGAACTAACTATTAAATTAACTAACAGATGGCACTACACTCCGTATAGAGTAGCATCCTTTTTCCCAGGTACCTCACCACATTGTTGGAGGGGATGTGGACAAATAGGAAATCTAATGCATATGCTTTGGCATTGTCCTACAATCAAAAGCCTATGGAACAGTATATTCCGATTAATATCTTCTATCACTGGTGTATTGACTTCTCCAGATCCTGCTCTGGGTATTCTTCACTTAAACATTGACAAGTTTGATAAAAATTTCAGACCAGTAATAACCCATATCCTGTTGGAAACACGATTGCTGATTCTTTGCAACTGGAAATCCACTATTGCTGTGAATTTGTCTGATGTCACCTCAGCTGTGAGTAGAAATCATTCTTTTGAGCGTTTATTAGCCATTAATAACATGAAATGTTCACGGTTTGATTCACAATGGTCTATTTGGCCTAAAGCTCTTCCATAAATTATCCTTAGTGTATGTAGGAATGTTATCCTTACTATTGATGACTCAGATATTATTGTGCATATCTTTGTCTGTTATTTATTTATTTATTTTTGATTTCTTTTTCCTTGTACCCTGTATTTATTTATGTTCTTTAAAATACTCAATAAAAACTTTAATGATTAAAAAAAAAAAAAAAAGCTATGAAAGTTACAATATGCCAAAAGCATGTTAAATAGAGATTAATACCTGATATTCATTGGTGAGTACGCTGGAGGTTGCTGAGCTTGTAATTAAGTTCAGAGTTAAATGCAGGTGTATGGCTGCACCATATCCAAAAATTATTGGGAAATTCAAGAGAGGGTTATCTGCAATACACAGGGTGAAAAACAGAGTGTATTGCAGATAACCCTCTCTTGAATTTCCCAATAATTTTTGGATATGGTGCAGCCATACACCTGCATTTAACTCTGAACTTAATTACAAGCTCAGCAACCTCCAGCGTACTCACCAATGAATATCAGGTATTAATCTCTATTTAACATGCTTTTGGCATATTGTAACTTTCATAGCTTTGAACCATATCAATACCATTGCCTAATCTTTGGCCCTATTTATTCCTTTAAAATCTGTAGCGTGTCTCTCTGCAAGCGACACGGTGCTATTTGTGGCATTCTGGGAGTGATATCATCTCTTTTTTCGAAATCAATTTGTTTTTATACAAGAAATCGATAGCCAACATATGTAGTCATACTTCAGATTTATCCAAGTATTTGTGGTAAGTTCTGCCTAGCTCTATTTCAGCTTCCCTCCTGCTTTCTATGCCCCTTGTTCACAGAACTCTGTATTAAACATGTAATTATGTACCAATTGCTCAGTCAACTAGATGTATATTCTGTTTGAGCCAAGCTTTAAGTACAAATATGTACAACCTGTATGTACAATTTTTTGAAAAAGGATGCGTTTTCATGCGACTTTGTTATTTCAGCATATCTCTGAGCTAAACCTATCAAACTCCTGAAGAAACTTCATAGAGTGAAACATGTCGAGTATGGCGAAGCTCTACACTAACCTTCATCTGATTTAGCACATATGTCTGTAAAGTATGGATGTATTATTTGTGTCCTTTTTGTTTCTAACCCTCTTGGGAAAATAAAATTCTATATTTTTATATATACATCTCTATTTGTCTATCTACATTTTACCCATTTAGATACCACTAACAAAAAATCCAAGAGGCTTGTGGCCTCTTGTTTCCCCTCTCCTTTATATAAGGTTATCTTTTTTCTAATATATTGGGATTTTGGTATCGCCATCTGTTCAACTACTTCATCTAGCAAATTAACCTCTTCTTCAGCAAACTATTATGTTGTGGGTCTGCTACACACACACCTTGTTTTTGTTGTATGTATGTAATGCATTACTGATAAAAAAAAAATTCATAATTTTCAGCACCATGAATAAAATTTGGGGAGTCATGAAAATGGCGTGATTGTGGCAAATTATAATGCATTCTGGGTGTTATTTACTAAAGGCAAATCCCCTTTGCACTACAAGTGCACTGCAGAAGTGCACTTGAAACTACACTGAAAGTGAACTTGTAGTGCAAAGTGGATTTGCCTTTAGTAAATAACCCCCACATTGTCACTGTAAACACCAACTTACTCCAAAACCTGCTTTTGAGCATTGAAAGAAGAAGCCACACATTGTTGAGTATAAAACTTTTTACTCAAAGCACATTCACATGTGCGTTTATAAAAGGGTTTTTGAACAAATCAACATCTTTGGTGTATAACATTTTTTTTGTCACATTAATTAGAAATATCCTTTTTTGGTAAAACAGGCATGTTTCATAACATACACAACTCAGGAACTTACAAAGTTCAACTTTGATAAAGTGAAGGCAATATCAGACATTAGTATGTCCAAACTGTGTTTTGATATTGCCTTCATCAGATGGGGTGATGTCAACCCTGTAAAAGCCAAATTTTGAAGATGCACACAAATTGAGAGTCAGAATGGGCATTTCCCTCCTGATCCCATGCCTAATGTCAACATGTGCTAGCTCCCATCATAGGGGATCAATGGACGTGTTTTGGGGGTGCAACCCCTTCCTTTCACAAGGGGTGCACTCCCAAAACACCTACAATGATCTCCCGTGATGGCAGATAGCACATGTTGACACAGTCTGGATGTGTGCATCTTCAAAATTTGGCTTTTAAAATACTTTAAACTTTTTTATAAAAGCAAAAATACACGAAAAAAAAGGGTAACATTTATGTGTGCATTAGATTCTCCCTAAAACATCAATGATGTTCTTCATTTTTTGTTGCACATCATTGATGTTTTGCTTTAGATTTTCTAAATAGCGATTGCACCCCATTATCTTCCCAATGACGACCATGTATTATAAATATGCAGGCATCCATCTATTACCTGAAGCTGTGGTCTCAGACACTCACCTGTTGTGGTGACAATTTCGCCCACTTCCAAACATCTCCCTCCTCATCCTCAGGTTGTGTTTTGGATACTTCCCCTTCTTTCGGAAGTGTGGGGTCCCTGGTGTCCTCAGATGTCCTGAATCTTTTCTCTCCTATGAGAATCAAAAATAGGTATACTTAGCACACAGATATTTGAGGGCATAAATAGGAATATGAAACATTGCTTGGACGTGTCGTACAATTGTGTACCCCAAGTATCACTGGAGCACCTGTGTGGGACACCCTAAAAAGTTTGTTCTGGTGTCCCACACTAGTGCTCCTGCGTCCAGATGTGTAAACAGCTGCTGAGTGTCCTTTCCTTACACTGAATCAAGTTTGCATTTCATTATAGTTACAAACCCATCTAGACAACAAACTTCTTTTAATTCAAATAAGCATGAACAAATGTAGTTAACCTGCATCTGTCCAAAACATCGTATTTTAGTGGGTGGACGGATGATGTTTCCTACGACTGATTAATGTGCCCATGACCATGAAAGTTGCCATTTTAAACTGTACAACAGTAAAAAAAAGCACATGGAGCAGCATGCAAGTAATAATAGGAACACAGGACAAATTCTTACTTTTTATAAGCAGTTTCCTGATCTTTCTGTACTGATCGTGCTCCCTCAATTTCAGGTCTGACCAGCGTTTCCTCAATTGATCCTTGGATCGTCGTACCCCAAAATTCCTGTGCAGACTCTTCACAACTTTAGTCCTGATCTTGGCCTTTCTCACATTTGCGTTGGAGTAAGGTCCATACTTCCCATCATAGTCGGCCCTCTTAAAGATGTCCACCATCTCTACAAAGGACATATTTGAGGCCTTAAATCTCCTGCTGGATCAGGACGTTCGTGGCTCCAGGATTTTGTCGTCCTCGTTGCTGAGATTATCATGCACCTGCTGTGTCTCCGCCATGTGCTCTCTCTCTCCACTGCGCCAAAAGAGAAGGGGCGGGGAATAGACTAGAAAGAAGGTCAGGGGCTGGCGGAGTTTCACGCATGCGCAGTGTATATAAAGCGTAACACGCATGCATCGTACGTACGATCTGTGAGCGGAAGACAGAGTATCGGAAGCGTTCTAACGAAGGTACAATTTTAAGTTGGTGCATCACTGGCCTATACTGCTTAGAGATTGAGGCCTATATTGGGTCACGATTAGGAGAGTTTAGCCTGACATTAGGGTTTGTATTGTGTTGTGTCTTGCAGAGAAAATTGATGGGTTCAAAGACCACAGCTTTCTCCCAATCTTCATAGACAGGTACAGGGAGCTGCCCTGTCTGTGGCAGGTCAAACATCCACATTATAACAACAAATTAAAGAGGCGGGCAGCGATGGAGAAACTGCTGGAGTTGTTGAAGCCGCAGGTCCCCACGGCAAACATCCCCTATTTAAAAGCCAAAATTGGTGGCCTGAGGAGCACATATCTTAGGGAGTGCAAGAAGGTCCAGGATTCCCAGAGATCAGGAGCAGCAGCAGATGACATTTATGTACCCAGGCTGTGGTACTATGAGACTGCATTTTCTGTCAGACCAGACTGAAATCAGGCCATCACTCTCCACTCTTCCTTCCACCCTTCCTTCCACCCCAGCTGAGGCTTCTGACGCCCAACCTGGGCCTTCCAGCCAGGAAGAAGTGGAGTAGCCCAGCTTGAGCCAGGTATAGCATTGACCAATGTTGTCAAAAAATTTATGATGTTAACTAGATGTTATTATTGATCACGAATTGCTGATTTGATAAAGAGTTTTACATATCAATAGACAGTAATGGCCAAAAATGATTGGGACAAGAATGAAAAATGCTGGGTCAGAATGATAGTCTTTTCTATTTGTTAGCATTCAATTTGCAACAGTCATGAGCAGAAAATTGTGTGTGACTGATGAATAAAAAACTCAAACTATGTCCCTTTTTCATACACAGGAAAGTCTCAGCCAGGAGGGCGTGGAATATGGCAGCCAGGAGGTGGCCGGGCCCAGTAGCCTCGCAGAATCACAGGTCTCTCCCCTCTGCCTTCCACCAAAAAGGCCCAGAAAGGGGGGGAACGTGGAGGAGTCAGCGCTCAGGCTGATTGGGGAGGCTACTGCGGCCCTCAGAACCACCCCCACCCTTCAAGAGGCCTTTGCCTCGATGGCTACATGCAAACTGCATGACATGGCGGAGGGGCAAGGCCTCTTGTGTGAGGAAATCATGTACCTCACACTAAAAAAAGTGTTTGAGGGGCAAAATCACCAACAAAACCCACCTGTGTGAGTTGGACCATCCTCTTCCTCCTCCTCCTCCTGCCACACCTCCAACACCAGAGCCACAGCCTGGATGTAAGCCTGGAAGCAAGAGTGTAAGGAAGACAAGAAAGTGATGGCCTGGGTTCAGTCTGGTCTGGCAAAAAATGCAGGCTCTTGTATGACCCCAGCCTGGGGACATAGATGTCATCTGCTGCTGTTCCTGATCTCTTGTAGACCTGGACCGGATTGTGCTCACTATTATATGGTCTCCTCAGGCTACCAATTTTGCCTTTAAATAGTTGATGTGTGCCCTGGGGTACAAAGGCTTTGTCAATTTCAGCAGTTTCTCCAGCGTTGCCTTCCTCTTTATTTTCTTATGACCCCCCTAATAAAAGGTATATATTTTTTTCACAAACACTTGCCTATGTGTTTTACTTCAAAAAAGGACAGTTTGTTTGCGAGTAGGCAGGTACATTTGTAAAATACAAAGTCAAATTAACAAGGGACACCAACACCAACCAGGTTAAAAAATATGAGGTAATAATTGTGGTAACTTGACACATAAACCCACGCCCCCCCAAAAAAAAAATTAGGGACATCAGCAAAAAATAAAACAAAAAAACAGGAGATCTGGATTAAAAAAAAACAACCAAAAAAAAGAATTCACTATAAAAACCCCAAAAATGTATTCTTCTGGAGATCTGTCGAAAATCCAAAAAATAATGCATTCAAAGATTATAAAATTTGCAAAGTGACAAATATGCTACCTCCATTACGAACGGTAGGTTTACCAGAACAAGCACTTCCGTATCGTAATTTATTCTGAGCATGTGTGGCACTTTGTACGTCGGAATTGTGTACACACGATCAGAATTTGAGCAAACGGATTTTGTCGGAAAATTTGAGAACCAGATCTCAAATTTTGTGCGATGGAAATTCCGATGGAAACTGTCCGATGGAGCCTACACATGGACAGGATTTCCGACAACATTCTCAGATCGCACATTTGCTGTCGGAAAGTCCGACCGCGTGTACGCGGCAGTAGTGTGCTATAGTGTGCTACTGTGATTCTATTGTGAGTGTAGAGTGTCAGTGTGAATATAGTGATAGTGCAGCGTCAGTGTAGTGCATCCACACAGTTTTACTGTAGTATATTGTAGTGTGTCAGTCCAGTTTTACTGCAGTATATTGTAGTGCATCAGTGCAGTTTTCCTGCAGTATATTGAAGTGCATCAGTGCAGTTTTACTGCAGTATATTGTTGTATGTCCGTGCAATTTTACTGCAGTACATTGTAGTGTGTCAGTGGAGTATGTCTGTGTGGTGCTGTTTTACAACACAATACATAACATTTAGTGCTGTATACAGTGCTGTATACCCCCCCTTTTTTTTTCTTGATGCATGTTATTTTTATTTAGTTTTTTGTCCCATGCCTGCCCCGTTTTCTTAAATTGTGAGCCACAGTTTTTCTGACTGCGGCGCTGTTGTTCCCGCTTTTTTATTTATTTTTTATAGTTTTGATCTTTCAGTCAGCGGCAGCCCTCACGTTAAAGTGTACCAAACACTACTTTCAATTGATTAAAGTGCATCCAATTAAACATTTTTCCATTCTCTAATACATTTCGGTAATAGGCACCCCCCCTCCCCCATCATGTCTGGCAGGCCAACAAGGAGAGGCAGATGTTTTCATGCCACTGTGAGGGGGCCAGCAACATATGTGTCCATAGACAAAGGTGGACGTGGTCCGTCCTCAGGCAGGGCACCATTTTCTCTGGTTAGTGATGTTGCCAGTGCTATCCAGCCACAGCATGCAGAGGAGGTGTTGGACTGGCTTACTAAACCATTCTCATCCTCCTCATCCCCAAAAAGCAGAGACTTGTGCGCAGTCCACCACAGCTGCTAGAGTGGCTTATTTTGCCTATTTGTCCACAGCTATTCCTGCCATAGCACCAGCATCATGCATGGAAGAGCCAACTGATTTTTTTTTACCAGCATCAGCCACTTGCTCCTTGAAAATACACAGGCACTACTTGATTCTGATGTTGGTTCTGTGTTTGAGGAAGGTAGGAACATGAGCCTACACAGAGGAGAGAACACTTATAAACAACAAATTGGTAGTCATGGTTTTGTGGGAATGCCAGTAATGTAAAATGTAGATGATGGTGAAAGAGGTGGGGGGGGGGGGGTACCTACATCCTATCAAAATGGAAAATTTGGTGGTTGAGGCTGTTGGATACACGATTATATAGAAAAATAAATGTTATTCATTTAACATAGACATATTAAAACATATGTGATTCTAAAATTATATCTGTCTGTTCAATCAAAAAGAGGGGGAATGCTGAAAGGAATGGCAATATCAGTTCACCCTTTACATTGGGTACATGGATATTTACTGGGACCACTTATTTAAAGAGGGACTGTACCTGGAAAAAAATGTTTTAAAAGCCAGCAGCTACAAATACTGCAGCTGCTGAGTTTTAATAAATGGACACTTACCTGTCACAGGTTCCAGCGATGTCGGCAGCAGAGGCCGATCAATCGCTCGGCTCTCTGCTGCTGCCGGCACCATTCTCGGTGAGGGAATCAGGAAGTGAGGCATTGCGGCTTCACTTCCCTACTGCGCATGTGCGAGTCGCGCAGCGCAATGAGAATCGTCAGTGCTGGCTGCTGGGACAGGAAGTGGCGTAAACTCCCGTGGGTGTTTATGCCCGGAAGTGTCTTAGACAGGTATCTGCACCCCCCTCCCCCCTGAAAGGTGCCAAATGTGACACCGGAGAAGGGGAGAGTTCCGATGAGCGGAAGTTCCACTTTAGGGTGGAATCTCGCTTTAAAGTCACAATAAGACACAGTGAACTTCTATAGACGATGTTGACACTTCTCTTTTGATGCATTTTGGGCTGCACTTTTTATTTGTTATGTGATGTGTTCATAAAATAATGAATGTCCATTTATTATTCATTTGCACAGCAAATGCTAGTTGTCAGGCTTTTGGCTTCTCTAATTAACTAGCGGAGTCAATTGACACTATTTTTTGGATACACTTTGCACCATTTGTGTGTTATTCTTTTGTATTCTTTATTAGCGCAGCACTTGTTTATATATTTAAGAATTTATACAATGTATGTCAATTGTGCTGTTAGCAGCTCCTCTATCCATTAGCGCAGTATTTTCTAAACAATAGTCATTTAATAATGCTTAAAGTGCATAAAATGCATTAAGATAAAAAAAAACTTCTGCCTTTACAACTCCTTTAACTTGCAGGGGGGAGATTTATATTTTTGCGGTTTGCTACCACTTTAAAATGTTATCCCAGGTAGCAAAAAGGTCGAATTGCCCCTTTCCTCAAACATGAGATTTCTGACTGATCCACGCAAAAATGGTTGGTCATGTCACGAGAGTACCCTTACCCTGTTATATAATTGCTTTGTGATGCAACATTTTATTACTTTTTTGCCATCAGTTATTTACCAGTAACAATTTTTTAAGCGTACTTTAATTATAGATATCAATTTTGTATTGTAATACTGTATAATAGTGAATCTGAGGTTTAAAGCTAAGCTTTGCTTTAAATTAATTAAATACATTTCAGATGTATCACAACTAAGGCCTCATTCACATGGGCACCATCAGTTTAGCCACGTTAAAAACGTATCAGTTCTTATCTGTTGCTTCATCCGTCTTCCATTATGTTAATCTCTGTTTTCATCCGTCTTCCGTCATGTTTACATCTGTTAATTTACCCATTTACATCCGTTTTGATCTGTTTACAGCTGTTTCTGTGTCTTTGATGACATTACCCAGAAAGAATTGCTCCTCCCATGCTGCATTGCAGTTTTCAGTGAGTGACTTGTCCTTGCTGTGTCATTCCCTTTGTCCTTGTGTGTGTTATCTGCGTTGTGCGATGGAGTCCAACAGTTTTTGGGACAGCGTGACATTGTTTGTCATATTTGCCTATATGAGGAGAATGGAGAGCAAGAAAAAGCAGATTGTGGCTAGGAGACGTCAATTTTGCACCCACCCCATGCTACTGAAGTGGTCTTCTGAAGGTTTTTTGGCTCTACACTACGCTCATCTCCGACAGTATCCCTGTATCCATGGACGCATGGATTTCAATGTTTTCTTTTTTTTTTTTAAGCACGTGATTAGAGACAGAGGCTATAATTGGCTTTCAAAAAAGGGTGGGCTCGGTGTGCAGAGCACTGCGCCCTGAGCCTGCCCAGTTGTGTGACAATAGCGAATTAATATTATAATAATATTATAATATTATCAGAAAGCGAGTCCTGAGACCTGCTTTGATTGTGTAAACCCTCACATATACTCAGTGAAGTGACTGGCCTCAGGTGATACACAGAGATAAAACAAATCCTTCTACATAAGTTGTACCTGTTTATCTGCAGTCTTCACTTCTCTACATCTGTTCAAAGTCCAGAATTTATAAAGCTTGTCTGAGCCATCAGAAAAAAAGGGGGGAGCTGAAATTACACTTTGTAGAGCTCAGTGAAGGAAAGCTCTGAGAGCTGTTTGGAGGAAAGTGACGCACAGCCCTTCACACAGCACACAGGAACAGAGATGAGGCTGTCAATCACAAGGTGTGTGTCCCCATTACCTTTTTTCTCCTGGTGTCAGAAAAACCTGACAAGTGACTCATGCACAAAGCAGAGGGACAAAACAGCAGTCTCATACACACTATAGGAGGGATATTCTTTGCTCATATCATATTTCCTGTCTGAGGTTTATAACAACTTTAAAAGATAAGTTAACCTTTGTAAAAAAAAAAAAAAAAAATGCACTTCTTTTTGTAGGTAAAAAATGTGCATTTTTTTTTTTTTTACTATGAGTCTGCAGTGCAGTATTACTGCAGACAATCTGTGTCATACGAGATCATAGACAGAAAATAACCTGACAAAGATTGTAACCTCTTCCCATTGATGTCTGTATTCCTATCGAGGAACATTTTGATAGCTTCCTGTCTCGGTGACACTTTGTCACCGAGACAGTAAGCCCAGGTTCACACTGAGCTGCGGGAATGAAGCTGTGCGAGTTCTCCCGCATGTCAGCATGTACCGCATGTCCTAATTTCAGCGGTGATTTACCCAGACATCAGTGTGGGTTTCTGCACAGATGCCTATGGAAATCACACCCTAGAAATCGCAAAAAGTAGTACAGAAACTACTTTTTGAAATCGGTGCGGCACCGCAAATGCAGCGTCGCCCCGATTAGGATGGTGCCATTGCTGGCAATTGCAGTTGATCAATCGCATGTCAAAATGCACCAATGTGAACCAGGGCTTAGTAAGGAGAAATTCCCCCCCCCCCCCCAAATGTATCACAGAGCACGTGAAACCTGAAGAATTAGACTCTCCCAAATCTATTTTAAAAAAAATTGGGCTATAGACACACTTTCATTACATGTATTTCCTTTTAGGCTGAGACTAAAAAACTCACTTCACTGGAAATGCACGGATTTAGTTATCACACAAATATTATCATTGTGTTGGGTACATTATTTGGAGTATTTCATCATGTAGGGATTTTTTGTTAGTCTTTACTTGAAAGATGAGGAAATAGGTACTTTTGTATACTGCATTAAGTGACCTCATCAGCTTGCTAAATACTGTGTTCTTGTGTGAAGATATGGGAATACATTCTCAGCAAAATTAAAAACTTACATTTAGGAATTGCATTAGCACAAAAACGTTACTATATATTTCCACAGAAAGATCAAAGCTTTGTTTTTCTTTTATTTAGCCCAGGCTCAGCTGAACTCACACGATTTCAAACTGGCAATGCAGCCCGACTTCAGGAACTGATTTGACAGACATCTGTGCGGGTTCATGCAGTGCCGGGACAAGGTCATTTAATGCCCAGATGGCAAACTGCCCCCCATTATTGTCACCGTTCAGACTATCTGTGCCTCCCTGGGGATTTCTGCAGGTATTCTTGCCCACTCAGAACCCTTCCCTTTTGCTAAAAAGCTACTCCTTTGCAAGGGCCTTTGCAAGAATGGAACATTTTGTCTCCTGCTACCCCTAAAGCCCCATACACACGGTCGGACAATCCGCGGACCAGGTCCGTCGGATCATGTCCGTCGTACTTTGTCCGATGTTGGTTTTGCGTACACACGGTCGGACAAAGTTGTCGGAAAATCCGATCATTCTGAACGTGGTGACGTTTGTTGCCTACGACGGGACAACGTAGAGGCTAGTAGCCAATAGCTTTGGTCTTGTAATGTGATCTGAGCATGCGTAGCACTTTGTCCGGTCGGACAACCGTACACACGATCGGGTTTGGTGTGATCGGACCGGGTTGACGGCAAATCTTTCCAGCAGGAGATAAGACTTTGTCCATCGGACAAACCGACGAACACTGTCCGATGGTGCATACACACGGTCTGATTTTTCAACAACATTGTCCGATCGGACAGAATCCATGAAAAAGTCCGACCGTGTGTATGGGGCTTAACAGTGGTAGTTACTGTATGCTTTTTTCCCCCTGTATTTTAAGTGGGGGGGGGGGGGGGTCTCTTTTTCTTACACTACTTTGAAACAAAGTACCCTAGAAGCCTGGAAGCCAGTCCTCCTTGCTTCCCTGTGGCTTTTCCTATGACCTTTTATGAGATTGCCCTCCTTATTCCCCCTGTCCTGCCCCGAAGACATGTCAAGCTCTTTCCATATGTCTTATGGATGGGGTTGGAGCTGTCATGCATGACTACCTGCCATGTATTATCTTGTTTGACTACTCTGTCACTTGAGCTATGCTGAGCACTGCCACTGGTCCCCGATGCATTAGTGACTGACCAGTAAATTAACCCCTTTGTGCTGCATTAGTGCTCTAATGCAGCACAAGGGGGTTAATTAACTGCCACTGGTCAGCCATTTATGCATCGGTGACCAGTGGCAGTACATTAACCCCCTTATGCTGCATATTACAGAAATTAAAAATAGGTAGCATTTGTAATTAATGTCCCCTCAGCCTCCTCCCCTCCCCAAATCATATGCAGACAGTTATGAATCTGCAGATGTCTGCATACCGCATGGCATTTGGCAATGGCAATCATTCATTATCAGCTTAATGCTTGCTTACTTGTGCGATACACAGGGCTTTTTTTTTCTCAGAGAAAAGGTGCAGGAACTTACCCCCCCTACCCAACTCTCTGCCCCCAGCCCACGCTTCTTTAGGGGAGAGAAGTACTACAGCACCAAATAACTGTAATAAGCTAAGGATTATAACTGCAAATCACACAAGGCACGTGGTTCAGGAATGTGTATTGGGCAGTGGTGAGACGTGAGTATCACACAAGGCACAGAAAAAAAATCTGCAAAAGAGACAGTATTTACATTCAATGCAAAGCATCCCTTGTGCTCAGGTATATGCAACATATAGCCCTGTGTACTGAGTGCAGGGGTCAGGAATATGTAACAGAGGGTATCACACAGAGTGCAGTGGTAAAGCGTATGTAATATGCAGACCAGCATACAGAATGCAGGGCCCAGGAGTATGTAACGCAAAACTCATTGTACAGAATACAGCATGCAGTAGTACCATCCTGAGGCCTTTAATATGCAACATACAGAAATGCATTACAAACTCTTGCTCACTGAACTCTGTATGCTTTACTGTCCCCCATCCCTGGTCTTCCCCCAAGCAAAAATCCCTCTTCCCTCAAGTATCCTACCTCCGTGTCCCCTCTTCCACAGCTAACCTTTGCCCCACCTTCCCATCAACATCTCACTTCTGCACCTCTACAACCACAGCTTACACCCCCTGTCCACAACTCACCTCTGCACCCCCATCTCTAAACCCACATTTAAAGCTCACCCTAATCCACAACTCTCACCTTTGCCAACTCCCATGTTTCACTTCTGCACCCCCAGCTTTCCCCATGGCTCTCACCTCTGCACAACCTGCCCCACCCTCCACAGCTTTCACTTTGCACAACAAAACCTTCTGCAGCTCTCCCCTCTGCACAGAGCTCCCCCTTCCCAGTTCTCCTCTCCCTCTCTTCACAAATCCACCCCCCCCCCCCATCCACACTTTCCCAGTTCTCCTCTCTGCACACATCCCCCCAGATCTCCTCTCTGCACAAATTCCCCTAGCTCTCCTCCATGTACAAATCCCCCCCAGATCTCCTCTCTGCACACATTCCCCTAGCTCTCCTCCATGTACAAATCCCTGAGATCCCCTCTGCACACATCCCCCTACCTCTCCTCCATGTACAAATCCCCCCCCCCCCCCCCCCCCCCAGCGGCTCAATGTCTGAATGGACACAGGGAGCTGCAGCTCAGCTCAGGTGTCCCCATAGCAAGCCGCTTGCTGTGAGGGCACTCAACAGGAGGGAGGGGCCAGGAGCGCCAAAGATGGACTCGGGAAGAGGAGGATTTGGGCTGCTCTGTGCAAAACCACTGCACAGAGCAGGTAAGTATAACATGTATATAAAAAAAAAATAATTAGATTTTAGTATCACTTTAAAGCTCAACTCCAGGCAAAAATAAAATGTTGTGCATTGTGCATCAATAACCTTACTCCTTAGTCTTGATTCCAAAACTCCTCTTCCTACGCCTGCAATGTAGTACAGTTTCCTCTTTGAGCTCAGCTAATTTCCTGCCCTGTGGATCAGACATTTTCCCTGCTCTTTATTTTCCCTGTTCTCCTGATTCTGGAGCCTATGTGTAGCGCTGGCTCCTGACGAGCAGGTGCTATTATTTTTCTCAAATTAAGTTGCCTGAAGCCACAGTTGGGCTTTAGGATAATTGATCTAAATTTCTAGTTTCAGTACCAGTCCAGCTGGGTTGCACTGGGTTCACCTTGACCATAGGTGTCGCTGTCACTGCCGGTGAGAGTAGAAACGCAGTCTAGCTGGATGCATTGAATATCACTTAACTCTCGGAACCAGCCCAGTGAGAGTGTTCTCCTGCTGTGCATCCTGGGGGGTGGTATTTAAGGAAGCAAGGATGTTCCCCCAGTATGTATGAACGCTTTACCGGGTGTCTTCAGCACTGGAGCTTTGGGAAACATATCTATTCCGACAAAGTTGTCAAGACAACTTAATATACTTTATTTCCACCATGGATGCCAAGGGGAAAACGTTAACTTTACCAGACCCCGGTTTTATTGGTAAAGTAATCATCGAGACTGCTGTTTTTTTTCTTCTGTCTGAAACGAGAAAAAGTTTTGCAAAAGTACAAGGACTGTGGGGCTAGTTAGGTAGTGTCAGGTTCTCAGAGGAAAGCTCTGTGTCAAGGTCGTCTACCGGCTACAGCACTTGTATGATGGACTTGCATTTCATCGCTCTTGCCACTAGATGGTGGGAGTTTGCACAAAAAGTTGGACAATTGCACGTAGACACATAGGTTAAATACACTGGAGAGAAAGTTTCATTTTCGGCTGGAAATGGAATTTTGCCTCCAAATAACCGTACATTTAGTATGTTTGTTTTTGTTTTGTGTGCTTTGTTTCAGGAATCGCCAAGATCGTCTATAAAGCTGCCGGAGTGAGTGGTGTTGATAGTCAGGTATTGGAGTTTGTGTGTGATGTGATTTGTTTTTTATGTCAACTGTTCAACATAATGTGTTTTCATTGTTTACCCTTTCTTTCCATCCCTTTTCCAATTTTGAGTTCAGGTACCCGACTTTCAGGACTGAAAGTCTTTATTTTTTTTCTTCCCAGACGATGAGGACATCGTCTAAATGGGAGGGGGGAGTATGTAGCGCTGGCTCCTGATGAGCAGGCGCTATTATTTTTCTCAAATTAAGTTGCCTGAAGCCACAGTTGGGCTTTAGGATAATTGATCTAAATTTCTGGTTTCAGTACCAGTCCAGCTGGGTTGCACTGGGTTCTCCTTGACCATAGGTGTCGCTGTCACCGCCGGCAAGAGTAGAAACGCAGTCTAGCTGGATGCATTGAATATCACTTAACTCTCGGAACTAGCCCAGTGGGAACGTTCTCCTACTGAGCATTCTGGGGGTGGAATTTAAGGTACCGACGCCATGTTGGCGGGGAATTATTTTCAGTCTTTTTGGTTCTGGTGGTCCTCCTGACCCAGCCCCGTGGCCCTCCTAGCCTGGGGTGCGGAACTATGCATCCAGTGTCTCGGTGCTGGCTAGCCCGAGGCAACGCAACTGAAGGGATAGGCCTGAGTAATTTTCGGAGCCTACTGATCCAAGGAAGGTCCGGTGCTGTCTCACCTGTATGGAGAGGCCCAGCAACTGAAGTACCCCAGGGGAGGACTCTTCAGGAGAAGGCCGTGCGCAAGATTGGCTTCTCTGAAGGAGCCTGAAAACTTAGTTGAGGGACGCAACCTGGATCAACATTCATACGGTATCGCCGGATCGGCTGAGAGAACCTGGTACCGTATGTCAGTTCTTTAAATTCATCTAAATCCCTCAATAACGCTAAAGTGTAATTTACAAGTCTGTGGCAGAGACATTGTCAAGCATCCCACCGGCTGCTAGGCCTAGTGAGAGAGACCTATCCGGGGGTTGTTGAATCCAGTTGTGGAATAGTCTTATCCTTTGGATTCTGCTAATACCTAAACCCTGCAATTTAAGTATCTGAACTCACCCCTAACCCTCTCCCCTTTATCAAGAGACTGTGTTCTTTTTCTAAAATAAAAACCCAAAAGAGGATTCAGTGTCAGTTTCAACATTCTTTGGGCCACTTTCCACGGGATCCCCAAGACGGAGAAGCAAGCAGGTGAGGTAACAGTAAGCCCAAATAAAACCAGCAGCTCCTTCGGGGGTTAGTGCTACATATGAAAGAGGACCCAGCTGCTTGAAGTATTACCTGCACCAAGAGGAGATTTCTACATCATGCAGGCAGTGATGTGGACATCCAAAGAAGTGTCGGGATGTGGACACCCGAAGAGGCTTCAGGTAGGAAAAATAGACATTTGGATTTTTTTTTTATACCAGCATTTAGTTAGACAGGATTGGGAGGGGGAGCTTCTAATATCCTTGAGTTGGGCTTTAACCTAAAGTGGTTGTAAACATCTGACATGAAATGTGAACAAATCATATCCCTCTATAATGTGTCTCAATCCAGGGCACTAAGTGTGATTTCTGTCTGCTGCTTTGTCCCTCTGCTCTGCCTCGCTTCTGCCAGGTTTTTCTGACAGCAAGAGAAAAAAGGTGATAGGGAAGGGAGCTCCAGCACACAGCTTGTGGTTGACAGCATCTGCTCTATTCCTGTGTGCATGGGGTTGTGCCTCTTCCCTCCAATTAGCTCTCACTGAGCTCTGCAGAGTGTCACATAGTCACATAGTAGGTGAGGTTGAAAAAAAAACACAAGTCCATCAAGTCCAACCTATGTGTGTGATTATATGTCAGTATTACTTGGTATATCCCTATATGTTGTGGTCGTTCAGGTGCGTATCTAATAGTTTTTTTAAACTATCGATGCTCCCTGCTGAGACCACCGCCGGGTGGATGCAACCAGGTGGAGGGGAGCACAAGGTGGGAGCAGCCAAGTGGAGGGGAGCACAAGGTGGGAGCAGCCAGGTGGAGAGGAGCACAGGGTGGGAGCAGCCAGGTGGAGCGGAGAACAGGGTGGGAGCAGCCAGGTGGAGGGGAGCACAGGGTGGGAGCAGCCAGGTGGAGGGGAGGACAGGATGGATTCAGCCAGGTGGAGGGGAGGACAGGGTGGATGCAGCCAGGTGGAGGGGAGGACAGGATGGATGCAGCCAGGTGGAGGGGAGGACAGGGTGGATGCAGCCAGGTGGAGGGGAGGACAGGGTGGGAGTGGTGGAGGGGATGACAGGGTGGATGCAGCCAGGTGGAGGAGAGGACAGTGTGGATGCAGCCAGGTGGAGGGGAGGACAGGGCGGGAGCAGCCACGTGGAGGGGAGGACAGGGTGGGAGCAACCAGGTGGAGGGGAGGACAGGGTGGAAGTTCAGATGGATGCTGCACTGTGTGCATTGCGCTGCACTGTGGTGTCTGCTGAAAAAAAGTAGTGCATGCACAACTCTTTTAGCGCACTGTGCCCACACGCCACTGGAACGCAGTGGTGTGACTAGAGCACACAGGAGACAAGGTATTTTGCCTTGTCATGCGGTAGGTCTGCACTGGAATAACCACCCAGGGCAGTCCCACCACATCTGGTGTGAATGGAGCCTTATACAGTACTGTATATTGCAACTTACCATTTCTTAGATGTGATGGTTGCATTCATTTTCTTTTTTAGGCATTCTTCCTTGTTTTATTTTCACTTGATGATCCAGCCAGTAAGTCCATTGATCTTAAAAAGAGAAAGCTCTCCAGCAGAATGTATCAGTCACGGGGATGAGGCAAACCATTTACTACTGACGTGGTGCTTACAATAACCAGCTTTTATTTATTAATGTAAAACCTTTATTCCAAAAGGAAAATACTGGTTTCTGTAACTGCGTATAAAGTGTTAGCTGGAGTTTGGCTTCAATTTGCTCCAACTGACAATACTGCTGTCCAAATGTGTCCCTGTGCTCCTTCATCCACAGTGGGGGCACTCTGATATAGGAGGTGTGTTACTGGCCAGATCACCAGATAAAAACAGAGGGGGAAAAAGACTAAAAAAAGAAAATGAATGCAGCCACTACATCTAATGACTGGTAAGCTGCAATATATTACTTTCTTGGTTTTTGGTTTAATACCACTTTTACTTTTAAGTAAAGCATTAAACAAACATGAACAAGCTATGTACCCTGTTTAGGTACATAAAATTCCATTAAGTCCAGGTTCACACTGAGCTGCGGGAATGAAGCTGTGCGAGTTCAGCTGAACTCGCACGATTTCACTCCCACATGTCAGTCCCGGCCGCAATTTTCGGCCGCAATTTTAGAGACATCTGTGCAGGAACCTGTCAATGAACCTGTCAATGTAAATCGCAGCCCAAAATCGCAAAAAGTAGTACTTTTTGAAATCAGTGCGGCGCCGCAAATGCAGCGTTGCACTGATTAGGATGGTGCCATTGCCAGCAATTGGCGCCGATTTGACTTGTGATTTGACGTGTCAAATCGCATGTCAAATCGTACCAATGTGAACCAGGGCTTAAACCCAATACCCACTGAAATCTCCAAATGAGGTGAACGAGTTTCCCTGGATAGTATTATTATGATAGTGCCGTCATCATGAAACCTCCACACATCCACCACAAGTGGTTGAAAACCTCACTGCTCTCATGATTGTTGTGCACATGCCCAAAATAGAAAGCACATTACACAAAAAGTAACAAATGTATCAGGGAGTCTGAAAAGAGAAATCTCAGTTGCCACAATAGATATTAGACATGATCATCCTAAATGTTTCCAATAGTATGATCATTTTAGTGGTCCAGTAGTTCATACTGGGACACTGAGTCAAGTCATTATCCAAATGGCAATCTGTTGATATACTGTTTTTTTTTTTTTTTAAGAAATGCAGTCCACAGAATGACACTTGAGCAAAAAGGTAAACAGTCTGTATAAGGTTCGATAACTTTTGAGCAAACCAAGCAATATACGCTTATTGGGATCTTGTTTACCAAAAAAATGTAGCAGAAAACATATTGGCCTAAATTGATGAAGAAATTTCGATTTTTCACATTTTTTTTATTGGGTGTGTTTTATAGCAGAAAGTAAAAAAATATATATTTTTTTTCAAAATTGACGCTCATTTTTTTTGTTTATATTGCAAAAAAAAAAAACCTGCATAGGCGATCAAATACCATCAATAGAAAGCTCTGTTTGTGGTAAAAAAAGGACATCAATTTTTTTTGGGTACAGCATCGCATGACCACGCAATCTTCATTGAAATTAACGCAGTGCCATATGGCAAAAAAATGGCCTGGTCATTAAGGGGCTTCCGGGGCTGAAGTGGTTAAAGAGGAGCTCCAGTCATATTTCTGAAAATTAAAAGTTAGCAGCTACAAAAACTGGATCTGCTGACTTTAAATAAACATACACTCACCTGTCCCAGGATCCAGCAATGTGCTCATCCCAGTAATTTTTCCCACCAGTCTTCGGGCCCTGACACTGGTATCTTAACTGTGGGCATACGGCAGTCACAGCCAGCGCCCATTGCGCTTACGCAAGCCGCACTGCGCTTTGTGAATGGTCCCACAGCCTTCTGGAACCTTCGACTTTTCCCAGAAGACTGCGGGGAGGGGGGGGAACACGCTCCGCCCCCCCAAAGAAATGTGGCAAATATTGCAGGGGGGGGGGGGTTGGACAGCAGGACTTCCCCTGATATCTTAAAGTTCTGCTTTAAGATATCAGTCCACAAAATCACTGCTCCTGTTGCATCAGCTGCTTATAATACTATATCAGATTAACTAAGATCTGGCTTCACCACCATCAGTAAACCTAATAATAATAATAATAATAATAATAATATCCCACATAGATGACATTATCATATTACATAAAAGTCATGTGTGAAGAGTTATTCCCACTCAATGGTCTCAACCATCTGCCCTGTTGTAATTTCAAATCTTATTAGAAATCCATACCCTGGACTTCCACCCTGTTAAACAGTGAAGTTAGGGGTGTCTTTATCCATGGAAACAGAATGTCTAGAGAAATTCAGGAGGCGGGGTGATGCGGAAAGTGCATAGAAGCACCTAACCAGTTTTGTTGGTCCTTTCTGGCAAAGTAGGCACTGTCAGGGTTAATGCCTGTGCAATCATGCGCTTTCATGCTTTTCATGAGCATTAGAGGACTTAATAATGCTTCTCCAAAATGTTTGCAACATTTTTGGTACAGAAAAGGGAACACTTCTTATGCCACAGACTGGCCATTGGCCAAGATAGAATCTTGTTTAGGACGAGCACACAATTTCATAGACTTCAAATTTCAGTAGTAGATCTGTAGTGCATGTATTACAATTTAAAAAATGGTTTCCCACTGTATTGGCTATATAGAAGTGCAGATTAGTCTGATGACTTCTTAGTGATATTTTAGCTTGTCAGCAGGAGAGGAAATGGCAGCAAAACCCCCAAAATTATGAGAATTTAACTCTTTGACACTTGTCCAAAGAACAGGTGTCCCAATTGGAAGATTTCCCATTCATTCTGGGTCTGATGACAACTCAAATTTTTGGAATTTCCCTCACTCTCAATCATGGCAATAATGGTCACCAGGACAAATAGAGAGAGTGAATCATTGAGGACACCATTGATCCTGAAAAAATCTCCAACTGCTTTGCAGAAATGCAGCTCCAGACTTGCAAGGAACCTCCACCATGCTTCACTGTTGCAAGTTCAGAGCACTGGCTGCCATTCTTCTGCACCCAAGTTTTTATATTTTTTATACATAGGACATGGAAACAAAGCTAAGTGACACAGCTATGCATGAAAACATAGTAATTGTACAGGTGCTCTGGACTGATTTGAAATATTTGGCTGTAGCAGGAGGCATTTCAAGGTAAGTTTGGGGCTGCATTTCGGCAATTAGAGTTGGAGATTTGGTCAAGATCAATGGTGTCCTTAATGCTGTGAAATGCAGGCAGATACTTATCCATCATGCCATACCATCAGGGAGGTGTGTGATTGGTCCCAAATTTCTTCTGCAGTAGGATAATGACCCCAAACATGCAGCCAATGTCATTAAGAGCTATCTTCAGTGTAAAAAAGAACAAGGAGTCAGTCCTGGAAGTGGTGGTTTGGCCTCCACAGAGCCCTGATCTCAACATCATTGAGTCTGTCTGGGAGTATATAAAGAGACAGAAGGATTTGAGGTAGCCTACATCAACAGAAGATCTGTGGTTAGTCCTCCAATATGTTTGGAACAACCTATCTGCCGTAATTCCTTCAAAAACTGTGTGCAAGTGTACCTAGAAGAACTGAAGAATGGATGTTGTTTTTAAAGAAAAGGGTGGCCACACCAAATGTTGATTTGATTTAGATTTCTCTTCTGTTCATTTACTTTCCATTTTGTTAAATGATAAAAAATAAGCAATTGAAACTTTTATTTCTGAAAGCATTTTTGTGTTACAGCATTTTTTCACACCTGCCTAAGTCTTTTGCACAATACTGTAATATATATATTATATATATATATATATATATATATATATATATATATATATATATATATATATATATATATATATATATACACACACACACACACACACACACACAGGATCTCACAAAAGTGAGTACACCCCTCACATTTTTGTAAATATTTTTGTAAATGACACTTTGCTACAATGTAAAGTAGTGCATATACAGCTGGATAACAGTGTAAATTTGCTGTCCCCTCAAAATAACTCACACAGCCATTAATGTCTAAACCACTGACAACAAAAGTGAGTACACACCTAAGTGAAAATGTCCAAATTGGGCCCAATTAGCCATTTTTCCTCCTCGCTGTCATGTGACTCGTTAGTGTTACAGGCCAAAACACCCCCCTAAAATATGCACAAATGTTTGCTGTGTGGTTTACTTCATGTAGAGCCCCCTTTTTTTTTTTTTTTTTTCTTTGGTGGGGGGGGGGGGGGGGCAAACTCATTAGGAACCCCCTCCCCCAACTGCTCTGTCAGATGGTACCAATCCTTTATCTGCTGGCTTTCCCAAGGTCAATACACACTATATACCTACCTCTTTATAGTGCGCATCTTAGGGATGAATTCAGCAAAGCATGTAGTGCAAGGGCTGCCTCCATACATTCCATTTCCTAATTTTTTGTCTTCTTTCCCTCCTATTAGCTTGCTTGGTAATTTAATAATGTCACACTGTGCCTGCCTTTTTTTGGGGGGGGGGAAATGTTTATTTGATCTTTCCTGTGGCCTGCCAAAGTGTTAAGTACAGAGGGTCTGGCCAAACTAGGCCACATTATTGAGCCATTTGCCAATCAATGAAGTGCAGAGGGTTACCTGCCCACCACCCCCCCCCCCCCCAAAACCATAGTTATTGCCAATGTCCCATCAGAAGTGGGGGATTGATGGGGGGGTGAGTAATTCTGTGAAGGGGAGCCTCTACTTTTCTGTGTAAATACTTTCCAGCCTCCAATTTTATACAATGCTCTTGTTCCAAGATGTTGATTGTCTAATCTGCTTGCAATGTTTAGGTGCAAAGTGACTCATTTTTTTTTTCTTGTTTCACTCCACAGTTCCCTTCCACGCCACAGGAATGGCAGACTGTGGCCTCCCACTTTGCCAGCCGTTGGGGACTTTCCTAACTGCGGAGGGGCAATTGATGGGAAACACGTCCGCATCGTCCCACCGCCCAACTCGGGGTCCTACTATTATAATTATAAAGGGTTTAATAGTGTAGTGTTGTTGGCGGTGGTGTCGGCAACATACGAGATTATGTATGTGGACGTGGGGATGAACGGCCGGATATCGGATGGTGGGGCCATTACGCACACGGAGTTCTACTGGCGTCTCCAAAGTGGCAGTCTGTGCTTGCCACCTCCAGAGGAGAATGCCGAAGGACTCCCCTTCGTCTTTGTCGCAGATGAAGCGTTTGCGCTGACTCCCCATGTGATGAGGCCGTTCCCGATGAGGACCCTCACCCCGGACCAGAGGGTCTTCAACTACAGGCTGTCCAGAGCCAGACGAGTGGTGGAGAACGCTTTTGGCATCCTGGCCAGCCGCTTCCGCCTGTTTCCTGACGGCATTTAACTTGGCGGAATACAAACTGAACCACATAGTTCTTGCCTGTTGCATATTGCACTACTTCCTCAAAAGACATAACAGGAACTATGTGGTGCCCGTTGGCCCAGATGTGGAGGGCCCTCCAAAATGCGGACCTCACAGCCCTTCGAGTGGCACGTCCAGGCTTGCCCCCTCTCAATGCCCGCGTGGTCCGGACCAATATATGGAATACTTTGGGGGTAGGGGGGCCATTGCTCTGCCTGACGATGTGTGAGAGGCATTTTTTAATAAATCTGATATTTTAACCAACCTCTGATTTCTTGTCATTTCAGTCTTCTTTTAGCTTATTTTACTTTGTCATTTTTTTCCCTTTGCCTTCGACAGTGGTAATGCACTTTCTGGGCAAAAGGAGGTAACAGTCTCTTCTTCCCCAAAAAGATTATTCTCATGTGTGTTTGCTACCTAATCTTTGGTCTAGAGAAGGTTTGTCCTGCATAACTGACACCCAAAATACTCCTTTTCAGCACCAGGTCTGACATGTGTGTATTCTCCAAAATGCTGTGCTCCGTGTTTTCGTACAAAGCTCTGTGGGTGTCATTTACATAAGTCAAATCCGCTATGCTCTACAAGTGCATTGAAAAAGTTCCCTGGGAAAGGAAATTGCAGTGCAAAGTGGATTTGCCTTTAGTAAATAACACCCATTGCCCCCCATATCCTTTACATTTTACATACATAATGCATTGTTTTTTAAATAAGGAAGCCACACATTTTGAAAAAATAAAAAAGTTTACTTGGAAAAACATTCACAAGTGCGTTTACAATCTTCACGCCAAAACTGACAACATCTTGGTTATTTACAACATTATTTACAAAGATTACGCAATTGGTAAAACCAGGCATGGAGCTAAGCAGAACCTATGAAGTAGGAAAGTTCAACTTTGTAAAGTGAAGACAAGATCAGACATGACTATATGTTCAAAGTGTGTTTGATCTTGCCTTCATCACATGGGGGGGGGGTCACCCCCGAAAAGTGGAAATTTGGAACATGCACACCAATTTGGTTCTGAAAATGGTCATTAGTGGTAAAACACATGCTAGAAGCTTCAAAAGTGCCATTTTCCATCATGGGGATGAATGGACGTTTTTTGGGGTGCAACCCCTTCACCACAACCACTTTCGTAGTTCGTAAAGTGTTTGCACCCCCAAAAAAACGTTGCCATTCATCCACCCATGTGGGAGCTAGCACATGTGGACACAATGTGTGCATGTTCCAAATTTCACACAGTTTTTAAGTTGCAAATGTGTTCAGAAGCTGGCACAAATGTGTGTAAATTACTTGGTGCTTTTTCATATTTTTCCTAAAACATCAATGATGTTCTTCAATTTTTGTTGAACATCATTGATGTTTTGCTTTATGTAATCTAGATCTCGATTGCAGACCATTATCTCTCCGATGAGTACGTGGGCACTCTCTGTGGTAAAGTGCGATTTTTCTTCCACAACATCCACGTCACCTAAAAACCACAACAAAAAAAATGGGTGTTTGAAATGAGGCAGCCATACATGGATTAGCTTACCAGTAGCTGTGTTCTCCCACACTCACCTGTTGTGGTGACAATTTCTCCAAGTTCGATGATCTCTCCTTCCTCCTCCTCCTCTGCTTCTGCTCTTTCCACTTTTTTGGGAGGTGTTGGTTTGGGGGTTTCCTCAGACGGCCCAAGTTTTCGCTCCCCTATGAGAATGTCCAAAAGGAAGATTTAGCAACACAAGCTATTGAGGGCAGAAATAGGAATGACAAACATTGCTTGAAAGTGACGGACACTATTTTATTTTGGCCAGTTACAAATGTCAACTACATGAATGAAGTCACTTTGTAAAGGTGCTAAACTGACTAGCTTTTTGGTAAAAGTTTGTGTGATGGAGACCCCCCTCTAGTATCCACTGGAGCACATGTGTGGAAAAGCATAATAAAAAGGGGGTTTGGGTGTCCCAGCACTAGTGCTCTAGAGTCCAGATGGGTAAACAGCTACTGAGGGACCTCTCCTTTACATTGAATAAATTGGCTTTACATTCTTGATGACATTTCTAGTGAGAACAAACTTCCTTTCCCCAAAAAAACACCAACATCGTATTATAAGTGGCCGAACGATCGAGGTTGCGTAAGATCGAATGCACACACACACGACCATGACAGTGGCAGAAAGATCGAGGCTGAGTACGATCGAATGCACAGACGAACCTGAAAGTGGCCATTTTGGAATGTACAACTTGGTATAAATCAAAACACAATGGAGCAGTATGCAAGCCAGAAATCAAACACAAAACACAACTACTTACTTTTTTGAAGAAGTCTCTTGATCTTTCTGTACTGATCGGCCTCCCTCAGTTTCAGGTCTGACCAGCGTTTTCCTGAGTTGCTCCTTGGATCGTTGTACCCCAAAAGTATTGTACAGCCTTCTCACAACTTTAGACATGATCTTGGCCTTGCGGACTTGGGGGTTGAGGTAAGGCCCATACTTTCCATCATAGTCGCTCCTCTTTAATATGTCCACCATCTCCAACATTTCTCCAAATGACATATTGGAGGCCTTGAATTTCAGGTTCCGGGATCGGGACGTTTCTGCCTCCGGACTTTCCTCGTCCTCCTCCTCGTTGGTGGGATATTTGTGGCGCACCTGCTGTGTCCCCGCCATGTGCTCTCCCCACGGGAGACGAGGGTAGAGAGAAAACTCACACGAGACGATCGCTACAAACGAAGGTACATGTTGGTACACCTCATGACAAAGAACTCTCTGAAGATCTATAAATATCAACAGAAAAGTGGTTATTGCTCTACATAAAGATGGCCTAGGCTATGGCAAGTGGCTGCCAAGATTACCAAGACCACAGTGAAACCAAGAAGCAGCACGGTGGTCAAAGACCATGACACCTGGAATCAGTCTGGTCTGAGAGAAGATGGAGCCTCTCGTAGTACCAGAGCCTGGGGACCTAGATGGCATCTGCTGCAGTTCCGGTTTCACGACCAGATTGCACTCCCCTTAAATACGTACAGAACAGGCCTTTGCCATGGTGGACCTAAAGAGAAATAATCATTGTTAAACGTCCAAAAAAAAAAAAAAAAAACATCTCCCCCAAAAAAAAAAAAAAACAAATCGTCATATCCAGAGGTTGTTTTTGGGAAATAGACGCATGAGTGCTGCCAGCATTGCTGCAGAGGTTGAAGGGGTGGGGGGTCAGCCTGTCAGTTTTCAGGCCATACGCTGCACACTGCCTCAAATTGGTCTACATGGCTGTCGTCCCAAAAGGAAACCTCTTCTACAGATGATGCACAAGAAAGCGCGCAAACAGTTTGCTGAAGACAAGCAGACTAGAGAATATGGATTACTGGAACCATGTCCTGTGGTCTGATGAGACCAAGATAAACTTATTTGGTTCAAATGGTGTCAAGCGTGTGTGGCGGCAACCAGGAGTACAAAGACAAGTGTGTCTTGCCTCCAGTTAGGCATTGGTGGTGGGAGTGTCATGGTCTGGGGCTGCATGAGTGCTGCAGGCACTGAGGAGCTACAGTTCATTGAGGGAACCTTGAATGCCAACATGTACTGTGACCAGGGATTTTTTTCCTAAAACAATAGGTGCTGGAACTCATCCACGACCCCCCCCCCCCCCCAAACCCCTCCACCCACACACAACCTCCAAATCACATTAAATAGTGGGTGTGGTCAGTCAAATTTCATGAACATTAGGAGGGTCTTAAAGGGGCATTAAATACCAGAATTGCATTACATACAGAATGCAGAGTTCAAGGGGGTTACACAAAGAGTGCAGAGCTGTCACTTGTAAAACACAGAAACCGGTCTTGTGGACAACCGGACAAGTGATTGTGGTGATCAGGCCCCCCCAAGGGTCTGAGCCAGAGGCGGTGGAACTGAGTTCCACCAAGTTCCCCCTAAAAAAAGCCCTGACTGTGACATACCGAAGCAGAGCATGATACCCTCCCTTCGGAGACTGGGCCACAGGGCAGGATTCCTACATAATAACGACCCCAAACACACATCCAAGACAACCACTGCCTTGCTAAAGAAGCTGAGGGTAAAGGTGATGGACTGGCCAAGCATGTCTCCAGGCCAGTGGCGGCTGGTGCTCAAAATTTTTGGGGGGGCGCAAACAAACAGCCTCACTGTGCCATCAAACGCTGCCACTGTGCCCATTAAATGCTGCCACTGTGCCCATCAAACGCTGCCATTGTGCCCATTAAATGCTGCCATTGTGCCCCAAGTGCTGCCACTGTGCCCCTCCAAGTGCTGCCACTGTGCCCCTCCAAGTGCTGCCACTGTGCCCCTCCAAGTGCTGCCACTGTGCCCCTCAAGTGCTGCCACTGTGCCCCTTCAAGTGCTGCCACTGTGCCCCTCAAGTGCTGCCACTGTGCCCCTTCAAGTGCTGCCACTGTGCCCCCTGCCTGCCCTCTGCACTTACCTTGTCTCGGTGTGCAGCTGGTGACGGCGTCAGGCGGCGAGCGGTGTCTCATCGTCCGATGTCTTCTTCTCCCGCGCTCCTCCTGTCTTCTGCTATGATTGGATGCCTAGCATCCAATCACAGCGCCTGTGACTTCAGCCAATCAGGTTACAGGTAACAGACCTGGCAACCTGATTGGCTGAGAGGCGGGTCTGTGTTAGGGAAGCGATGTATTCGCTTCTCTAACACAATACTGTGTAATCAGCGAACGCACAGCAGTGCGCCCGCTGTTTACACTTAGGGAAGCCTATTAGAGCACACCGCTCTAATAAGGTCCCCTATTAGAGCTTTACAGCTCTAATAGGGCGCTTCCAGAAACACCCCCCCGCTGTAATTCAGATGCCCGGCGCCCGATCAGGGGCCGGACACCTGAATAGGGGGCGGCAGGGGTGACAATAGATAGATTCATGCAATGCATGAATCTATCTATTGGTGATAGAGCGGTGCAGGAGAGGGGGGGCGGCGCTCCTGCGCCCTCTATGCACGCACCGCCACTGCTCCAGGCCTAAACCCTATTAAGCATCTGTGGGGCATCCTCAAACGAAAGGTGGAGGAGCGCAAGGTTTCTAACATACAACAGCTCCGTGATGTCGTCATGGAGGAGTGGAAGAGGACTCCAGTGGCAAACTGTGAAGCTCTGGTGAACTCCATGCTCAAGAGAGTTAAAGCGGAAGTAAACCCATCGATTTAACAGTCTAAAAAAAAAAAAGGCATGCCGTGAATGCTAACTGCACATTGGCTGTGCTCTCAACCAAACAGTCAAACCATCCAATGGCTGGTGTCATAACGGATCACATGTGCAGCACTGTGGCAGTTGAAGATTAAACAGAGGCAAAGATGGCAGCTTCCTTGGCTGAAAACGATAGGGGGGTTTACTTCCACTTTAAGGCAGTACTGGAAAATAATGGTGGCCACACAAAATATTGACACTTTGTTCCCAATTTGGGCATTTTCACTTAGTGGTGTACTTACTCTTGTTGCCAGCGGTTAAGACATTAATGGCTGTGTGTTGAGTTATTTTGAGGGAACAGCAAATTTACACTATTATACAAGCTGTACACTCACTACTTTATATTGTAGCAAAGTGTCATTTCTTCAGTGTTGTCACATGAAAAGATATAATAAAATATTAACAAAAATGAGAGGGGTGTACTCACTTTTGGGAGATACTGTATATATACAGTTAGGTCCATATATATTTGGACACAGGCACAATAAAAGTTATTTTTTCAAGTATTTACCAAAACATATTTAAGCTATAGTTATATAATGGACATGGACTGGAAGTGCACACTCCCAGGTTTAATTTGAGGGTACATTCAAATTGGAGGAAGGGTTTAGGAATTACAGCTCTTAGTAGTCCTCCTCCTTTTTCAAGGGACCAAAAGTAATTGGACAATTGTATCAAAAGCTGCTTCATGGCCATGTGTGGGCTACTCCTTTGTTATTTCTCCATCAATTAAGCAGGCAAAAGGTCTGGAGTTAATTCTAAGTGTGGTATTTGCATTTGGAATGTATTGCTGTGAACCTACCTCATGCGTTCAAAGGAGCTGTCTATGCAAGCCAAAGAGGCTCTAAGGAAGAGGTACTCATCGAAACGCATTAGGCTATGCCTCTACAGCAGGGATATGCAATTAGCGGACCTCCGGCTGTTGCAGAACTACAAGTCCCATGAGGCATAGCAAGACTGACAGCCACAAGCATAACACCCAGAGCCAGAGGCATGATGGGACTTGTAGTTTTGCAACAGCTGGAGGTCTGCTAATTGCAAATTCCTGCTCTACAGGATAGTCCCATGGGATGTGGACAGCTGTATGGACCCATGTGGAGGAATATTATTAAATATGCTTTTATTCAAGCCTATTTTTGTGAGTATATTACCTACTTTTGTATATTAACCGGACCAATTTGCAGCCAAAGGACCAGGCCCTTTTTTGCGATTCGGCACTGCGTCGCTTTAACTGACAGTTGCGCGGTCGTGCGACGTGGCTCCCAAACAAAATTGACGTCCTTTTTTCCCCATAAATAGAGCTTTCTTTTGGTGGTATTTGATCGCCCCTGCGGTTTTAATTTTTTGCGCTATAAACAAAAAAGTGCGCCAATTTTGAAAAAAAACGCATTCTTTTTTATTTTTTGCTATAATAAATATCCCCCAAAAATATATAAAAAAACATTTTTTTTCCTCAGTTTAGGCCGATACGTATTCTTCTACATATTTTTGGTAAAAAAAAAATCGCAATAAGCGATTATTGATTGGTTTGCGCAGAAGTTATAGCTTTACAAGATAGGGGATAGTTTTATAGCATTTTTTTATTTTTTTTTTTTTTTTATATAGTAATGGCGGCGATCAGCGATTTTTATTGTGACTGCGACATTATGGCGGACACATCGCACATTTTTGACACATTTTTGGGACCATTGTCATTTATACAGCAATCAATGCTATTTAAATGCATTGATTCCTGTATAAATGACACTGGCAGTGAAGGGGTTAACCACTAGGTGGCAGTGTAGGGGTTAAGTATGCCTAGGGGTGTGTTTCTTACTGTGGGGGGGGCGTGGCTGTCAGCTAGTGAATGCTGATCTCTGCTCCAATCACAGGGAGCAGAGATCGGCGTCACTAGTTACTAGGCAGAACAGGGAGATGCTGTTTATTTCCGCATCTCCCCATTCAGCCTTCCCGTGAGACGATCGCGGGTGTCCCCGCGGCGATCGAGTCTGCGGGTCCCGGCGCGCTCCCGGTGGCATGGCGGCATTTAAAAAAGGGACTTATATATAGGCCCTTATGCCTGTCCGTGCCATTCTGCCGATGTACATCGTCGTGCGCCGGTCGGGAAGCGGTTAATAAAACCTTTGTTTTGAGATAATGCACTAGGCCTACGCGACGCCTGTCTCTTTCATGTTCCAGTGCTTTGGACTCCCCAGTCAGAAGGTTTTTCACTTTAATGTATAAAAATGCATTAAGGTGAAAACCCTTGAGGGTTTACAACCCCTTTAAATTACTTCTTGAATTCAGTCCTTAAAATAAGCTGCATTTTTGCATAGTTTACTGATTTTGGAGAAAGTTGCGTTACTAAGTTAGTTACAGATGACAGTGAGACTGGGAAGTGGCTATTCAGTTAGAAAAACATTTACAGTCAGAAGAAAAGCTGTGGGTTACTACTGGGCAGAGGCGTAACTATAACCTTCAGGGCCCCAGTGCAAGAAACCATGAAAGGGCCCCTGAACCGTAGTATGGTGGGTATTGTGAAAAGATGGGGGGGGGGGGCAGTGTGATGGGGCATTTTGACAGGAGGGGGGCAGTGTGACCAAAGAAGGGTATCTGGAAAATGTGACCAGAGGGGGGGAGTGTGAAAGAAGGGGGATATTGTGACAAGGGGGGCAGTGTGACAGGGAAAAAAAATACCTGGGAAGTATGACAGGAGGGGGCAGTGTATTGAAGGAGCACTGTGAAAGGAGGGGGGCTGTGTAACAAGAGGGGGCAGTATGACGGGACAGTGTGACAGGTGGGGGCCAGTGTCACAGGTGAGGGGCCAGTGTCACAGGTGGGGGGGGGGGAAATGTCACAGGTGGGGGCCAGTGTCACAGGTGGGGGGAGGGGGGAGTGTGAGGGGGCCAGTGTCACAGGTGGGGGGGCAAGTGTCACAGGTGAGGGGGCAAATGTCACAGGTGAGGGGGCCAGTGTCACAGGTGGGGGCAAGTGTCACAGGTGAGGGGGGGCAGTGTCACAGGTGAGGGGGGCAAATGTCACAGGTGGGGGCCAGTGTCACAGGTGGGGGGAGTGTGAGGGGGCCAGTGTCACAGGTGGGGGGAGTGTCACAGGTGGGGGGGGCAAGTGTCACAGGTGAGGGGGCCAGTGTCACAGGTGGGGGGGGGGGGGCAAGTGTCACAGGTGAGGGGGGGCAGTGTCACAGGTGAGGGGGGCAAATGTCACAGGTGGGGGCCAGTGTCACAGGTGGGGGGAGTGTGAGGGGGCCAGTGTCACAGGTGGGGGGAGTGTCACAGGTGGGGGGGCAAGTGTCACAGGTGAGGGGGGCAAATGTCACAGGTGAGGGGGGCCAGTGTCACAGGTGGGGGGGGGGCAAGTGTCACAGGTGAGGGGGGGCAGTGTCACAGGTGGGGGGAGTGTCACAGGTGGGGGGGCAAGTGTCACAGGTGAGGGGGCCAGTGTCACAGGGGGGGGGGGGGCAAGTGTCACAGGTGAGGGGGGGCAGTGTCACAGGTGAGGGGGGCAAATGACACAGGTGAGGGGGCCAGTGTCACAGGTGAGGGGGGGGCAGTGTCACAGGTGGGGGGAGTGTGAGGGGGCCAGTGTCACAGGTGGGGGGGGGCAGTGTCACAAGTGAGGGGGCCAGTGTCACAGGTGGGCAGTGTTGGGCTTACCTTACATGAGAAGTCCCAGCAGCAGCCCTTGTACATGCTTCCTTGTGACATCTGCAGGATGTCCCCCCAGCCAGCACAGTTCACTTCCCGAGTGTTGGTCAGTGTATACAATGGAGAGGGGAGGGGCCTCTGACCCGAGCAAGACTCAAGAGTGTGCAAGCAGAGGGACAAACTTGTGCACTGAATCTGGTGTCTGCTCGGGTCAGATGCCCCTCCCCTCTCCAGTATACACTGACCAACACTCGGGAAGTGAACTGTGCTGACTGGGGGGACATCACAGAGCTGCCGATCGCCCCCCCTCCCCCTGTATAGAGAGGAACAGTGAGAGGTGCTATGAGTGTACCTGTGCTGCTGAGCCAGATTAGAGTGGGGGCGGCGGCAGCATAACTATTGTTCAGGGACAGTCTGTCACTCCCAGCTTCAGTGCCCTCCTGGCGCCCGAGCAGCTGTCTTGCGCTAGCATCGGCTATGTGTGTGACTATGTCACAAGGAGAGGAGAGCAGTCCTGACGCTTAGGCGCCCCTCCCCCCCTGCAGCGCCGGGGTGCGGAGCGGACTTCCCAGTGTAATGTACTATCTCCCGGGCGGCGGCGGGCCCCCCTACAGTGGCGGATCCAAGGGCCCAGTCGCAAATGCGACTGGTGCGACCCTGGTAATTCCGCCACTGCTACTGGGTTACATGAAAGGAAGTAAACCTTTATGTGCCTGCTATTAGGAAGTGTAATATGTCAAGCAATACTTTTACTGTACATAATACAATCAATGACCCTTATGGAACTTTCCATCCCAGTTATATGGCTACAGTCCCAATACAGTGTAGCTGGGGTAAAACAACAAATATTAAAGTTGACTTGCAGACAAACATAAAAAAAAAAATGCAGTATATACAGTATCTCACAAAAGTGAGTACACCCCTCACATTTTTGTAAATATTTTATTATATCTTTTCATGTGACAACACTGAAGTAATGACACTTTGCTACAATGTAATGTAGTGAGTGTATAGCTTGTACAACAGTGTAAATTTGCTGTCCCCTCAAAATAACTGAACACACAGCCATTAATGTCTAAACCGCTGGTAACAAAAGTGAGTACACCCCTAAGTGAAAATGTCCAATCTGGGCCCAATTAGCAATTTTCCCTCCCCAGTGTCATGTGACTCGTTGGTGTTACAAGGTCTCAGGTGTGAATGGGGAGCAGGTGTGTTAAATTTGGTGTTATCGCTCTCACTCTCTCATACTGGTCACTGGAAGTTAAACACTGGAAGAACTCTCTGAGGATCTGAAAAAAAGAATTGTTGCTCTACATAAAGATGGCCTAGGCTATAAGAAGATTGCCAAGACCCTGAAACTGAGCTGCAGGACGGTGGCAAAGACCATACCGCGGTTAAACAGGACAGGTTCCACTCAGAACAGGCTTCGCCATGGTTGACCAAAGAAGTTGAGTGCACACGCTCAGCATCATATCCAGAAGTTGTCTTTGGGAAATAGACGTATGAGTGTTGCCAGCATTGCTTGAGAGGTTGAAGGGATAGGGGAGGGTCAGCCTGTCAGTGCTCAGACCATACGCCGCACACTGCATCAAATTGGTCTGCATGGCTGTCGTCCCAGAAGGAAGCCCCTTCTAAAGATGATGCACAAGAAAGCCTGCAAACAGTTTGCTGAAGACAAGCAGACTAACGACTTGGATTACTGGAACCATGTCCTGTGGTCTGATGAGACCAAGATAAACTTATTTGGTTCAGATGGTGTCAAGCATGTGTGGTGGCAACCAGGTGAGGAATACAAAGACAAGTGTGTCTTGCCTACAATCAAGCATGGGGGTGGGAATGTCATGGTCTGGGGCTGCATGAGTGCTACCGGCACTGGGGAGCTACAGTTCATTGAGGGAACCATGAATGCCAATATGTACTGTGACATACTGAAGCAAAGCATGATCCCCTCCCTTCAGAGACTGGGCCGCAGAGCAGGATTCCAACATGAATCACCACTGAGGAGTGAAAAAGGACTCCAATGGCAACCTGTGAAGCCCTGGTGAACTCCATGCCCAAGAGCAGGGGTCTCAAACTAGCGGCCCTCCAGATGTTGCGGAACTACAAGTCCCATCATGCCTCTGCCATGCCTGTAACTGTCAGCCTTGCAATGCCTCATGGGAACTCCATGCCCAAGAGGGTTAAGTCAGTGCTGGAAAATAATGGTGGCCACACAAAATATTAACACTTTGGGCCAAATTTGGGCATTTTCACTTAGGGGTGTACTCACTTTTGTTGCCAGCGGTTTAGACATTAATGGCTGTGTGTTGAGTTATTTTGAAGGGACAGCAAATTTACACTGTTATACAAGCTGTACACTCACTACTTTACATTGTAGCAAAGTGTCATTTCTTCAGTGTTGTCACATGAAAAGATATAATAAAATATTTACAAAAATGTGAGGGGTGTACTGAGGTGTGATGATACAGTTTTGAAGTCGTCAGTTCCAAATATATTTATCTTGGTCTAATCACTCCAGAGTACAGAGTCCCAGTAGTTTTCCTTTTCAGCATGGGCCCTGGCAAATTCTAGGCAGGCTTTTTTTTTTTTTAGCTTTGCTCCTAAGACTTTTATTGGAGTGTATTCATTTTTGCAACATTGTCTTGAATTATTTGTTAGGAAAAATACTCTTTTATGTGTGCAAATTAACAAATCTTGGTTGCAATCAATGACCTGCATTTGTGGGAGTATTTTGTAGTATAGTGTCCCATAAAAAATGTTGATTCTGAAAGTAAAGGTTTTCTGACAAATCTGTTGGGATGTACTCATTTATGCTGAGCACTGTACGTTTCTTAGCTCTGTGCTTGAAGTTCAACTGACAAAAAAGTGCTGCCAAGCCATACTACCCAGCCAAAGACACACTGGTGTGTCCCACTTTTTACTCTCCATACAACATTAAAAAAAGGTGCCTGGTCAACTGCTGTAGTATCTTCAAAAAATAATAATCTTAATTAAGAATCTGCCACACATGTGACCTGCAATGAAAGGAAAGACCTTCTTCATCCTGACCAGCAAGCCCTATGGGTACTCCCCTAAACCCCTGTAACAAGCAGAACCTGTATCAAGCAGTATTATTGCTGTCCCTAACCCTGCTTGGTAGATTCATGATAACATTTTGCTTGATGACTACTATCCCTGGAAAAGAAAGCAAAATCAAAAAAAGTTTTTCTAATTCAAAATTTTTTTTTCATTTTTTTTTTTAAACCTTGTTCACGTTGAATAACACTCAAGTATCTAGGAACACACGGTTATATTTATCAGCAACCAGGGTTGCCTGGTTTAAATCTACGCTGATTCCTTAGTAGACACACTCACATTATGAACTCTTATGTGTAATTATAACTAATTTTATAATCTATTATTTATTTTCAGTATGGCAAAAATTGCTCTCAAGCATGGAAATAAATTCCGATGTAAAACAAATATTACAGTAATAACTAAATGTAATTAGTGGTAATTGTTCTTGTTTATTTGACACTAAAAATACTCTCCTTCCTGATGTGCAGGAAATGTACCTATGAAATACAAAGCATGGAAACATATTTATTACTGGGTCAGCTGCATAATAAAGCGTATGCTCTACAAATTTTTTCCAGCGTGGGGTACTAAACAAGCACAGCAATGCTGCCCATATGTGAGAGGAAAATATATTAGACAAGTGTGTCTTACTGGCTTCAAATGTCACATGCAGATTTATGCCCATAGGCATACAAATGTTGTGTAGTTGTGCCTTCACTTATATATAGCTTTATATATACAGTATCTCACAAAAGTGGGTACACCCCTCACATTTTTGTAAATATTTTATTATATCTTTTCATGTGACAACACTGAAGAAATTACACTTTGTAAAGTAGTGAGTGTAAAGCTTGTATAACAGTGTCAATTTGCTGTACCCTCAAAATAACTCAACACAGCCATTAATTAATGTCTAAACCACTGGCAACAAAAGTGAGTACACCCCCTAAGTGAAAATGTCCAAATTGGGCCCAATTATCCATGTTCTGTCCCCAGTGTCATGTGACTCGTTAGTGGTACACGGTCTCAGGTGTGAATGGGGAGCAGGTGTGTTAAATTTGGTGTTATCGCTCTCACTCTCTCATACTAGTCACTGGAAGTTCAACATGGCACCCCATAGCAAAGAACTCTCTGAGGATCTGAAAATAGGAATTGCTGCTCTACATAAAGATGGCCTAGGCCAGTGATGGCGAACCCGTGGCATGCGTGCCACAGCCGGCATGCCGAGCCCTCTCTGTGGGCACACCATGAAAAATGAGAAAAGCACACACTGAAATCCAATCGTCCACACCGCACCACCCATCGCGAACAGCATCTTCCATGGGTCTCTATGACCAGCGATGACGTGTCCGAGGTGGGTGTGACTAAGAAGAAGCGGCGGTGACGTGCGGGTGGAAATCCACAAATCTCTGGGGTCAGCGTTGATGTGCTGGGCGTGATTGAGAGAACACACGTCTGGGATCAGAGGAGACTTGCGGGCGGAAATGAGCTGACACTGGAGACAGGTGACATTTTAATGTGGAGTAGACGTTATGTACAGTTGTTATCTTATCAGTCCGAAGCAAAAAGGGTTCACACCGCTCCAGGCATGTTATCCCATGGATCGCCTGCCCCACTCTGAGACATCAGGTGCTAGCTCAGCAAATGTGCTGACAATCAAAGGTAGCTGGATGGCCACACACCAAATTAACACCTTTATTGTGCAAAATTTAGTAAAATCCAAAACAGTTAGCTGTTCTTTTTGTACCTCTTCTGTCCATGGATTGACTGTTTTGGATTTTAGTCAATTTTGCACAATAAAAGTGTTAATTTGGTGTGCGGCATCCAGCTACCTTTCTTGAGTATCTTATCAGTCTGTGGTGTCCCACTTCTTGGAGGCAGAGGCTCAAGCTGCTCACCTGCTGGTGGGTACATTCCCCTTTCAACTCCTTCCTGTCCGGTTTCACCTCCTTCATCCTGGCCCTGTCTCTAGGTCAGGATCCAGAATTTGTATTACATTTATAGTTTTTCTAAAAAAAAAAAAAATGTACATTTTAAACAACAGTTCTGGGAATTGTGCCCCATCATCAGTGTCATTGTGCCTCATTATTGGTATCATTATTTTTTTTTTAACATAGAATATTGGTATCATTATTAGTGTAATTGGGAAACATTGTGCCCCACCATTCGTGTCTATGGGCCTCATTATTAGTGTCAATGGGAAACATTGTGCCCCATCATTGGTGTTATTGGGCCTCATTATTAGTGTCATTGGGAAACATTGTCCGCCACAGCCTTGATCCATGCCTATTCCTGCACTGACCGGGGTATACCTTTTTCATAGAGCCGCTCAACACTTTGAAAAAAATAAGTTTGTTTGGGTTCGCTATTATTGGCCTAGGCTATAAGAAGATTGCTGAAACCCTGAAACTGAGCTGCATCAAGGTGGCCAAGACCATACAGAGGTTTAACAGGACAGGTTCCACTCAGAACAGGCCTCGCCATGGTCGACCAAAGAAGTTGAGTGCATGTGTTCAGCGTCATATCCAGGGGTTATCTTTGGGAAATAGACCTATGAGTACTGCCAGCATTGCTGCAGAGGTTGAAGGGTGGGGGGGTCAGTCTGTCAGTGCTCAGACCATACACCACACACTGCATCAAATTGGTCTGCATGGCTGTCATCCCAGAAGGAAGCCTCTTCTAAAGATGATGCACAAGAAAGCCTGCAAACAGTTTGCTGAAGACAAGCAGACTAAGGACATAGATTACTGGAACCATGTCCTGTGGACTCATGAGAAAAAGATAAACTTATTTGGTTCAGATGGTGTCAAGTGTGTGTGGCGGCAATGGGTGAGGAATACAAAGACAAGAGTGTCTTGCCTACAGTCAAGTATGGTGGTGGGAGTGTCATGGCCTGGGGCCAACATGTACTGTGACATACTAAAGCAGAGCATGATCCCCTCCCTTCAGAGACTGGGCCGCAGGCCAGATTTCCAACATAAGGACCTCAAACACACCTCCAAGACGACCACTGCCTTGCTAAAGAAGCTGAGGGTAAAGGCAATGGACTGGCCAAGCATGTCTCCAGACCTAAACCCTACTGAGCATCTGTGGGGCAACCTGGTGGAGGAGCGCAAGATCTCTAACATCCACTTGCTCTGTGATGTCGTCATGGAGGAGTGGAAGAGGATTCCAGTGGCAACCTGTGAAGCTCTGTTGAACTCCATGCCCAAGAGGGTTACGGCAGTGATGGAAAATAATGGTGGCCACTCAAAATATTGACACTTTGGGCTCAATTTGGACATTTTCACATAGGGATGTACTCACTTCTGTTGCTAGCGGTTTAGACATTAATGGCTGTGTGTTGAGTTATTTTGAGGGGACAGCAAATTTACACTGTTATACAAGCTGTACACCACTTTACATTGTAGCAAAGTGTCATTTCTTCAGTGTTGTCACATGAAAAGATATTATGGAAAATTGTTATCAAATTTCACTTACCGTAATTTTCCTTTCTTGGCCTATCCTCACACCAGCACACAATGGGTTAACGCCTCATCTGGCACCCACATGACCACCTTTTCCTAGCTGAATAAAAGACAGCCCCTCCCCCGCTGACGTGTTCGATAATCTAGCCTGTGACAGGCCACTTGGGAGGGAGTCCTGTGCTGACGTGAGGATAGGCCAGAAAACGAAAATAACCGTAAGTATTTGCTAACAATTTTCCATAATCCTGGCCATACCTCACGTCAGCACACAATGGGATTTAACTAGCTGAATAAATGGTTGGGAGAGAACACATGAAAAGAAACATTGACAATCGCAAAAATGCTGCCAAAGACAAAAATAATTTATACGTCTTGTCCCAAACTTTGCAGAACTTGCCGACTGCACGCCTAGCCTGTAAAGTTGAATGAAGGGCTAGCCATCTCTCATATACTCTTCACTGACATCCTGGCATAACTGCCCCAAAGGCTGCCACCCCTCAGTTCAAAGGAGCTTACCCCTGTTCCTGAGCAGAAAGGCCCACTTTTGTGCATGCCAATCTAATCACCCTGGTGAACCAATATAAGATGACTCAAGAACCTGATGGTGAAAAGGATTGTCAACTTTTCTCATGTCTTTGATCTTTGCATGTACACTGTTAGAAACTTGTGTAAGGACCTGAAGTAGTCTTCCTGCTGTATACTCAGTAACTCTGTGTGAATGCTTGGAGGGACTGCCCCCAGGTTTAACTGGAAACTGGACACCGCTTGGAGATGGACGTAGTATCACTAAAAAAGACACAAAAGGGATCCTTGCAGGAAAGTGCTGCAACCTCCAACATCCTTCTGTCTGAAGCAACTGCTGTCAAAGGAACTCGTTTTACCACTAGGGAACACAATGGAAATTAAGCTATTGGAGCAAAGGATGCCTGTATAAGCGCTTTTAGAACAAAGCCTAGGTCCTATAAAGGGAATAAGAATTTCCTTGGTGGTCGTATATGGATTACGACCTGCATGAAGCATTTATTTAATGGAGACGTTGTATGCCAGACCAACCTCAAGAGCTGATTGTAAAAATGTCTAGAGCTGGGGACACAGGAGAGAAAACTTTGCTGAGTAAACAGAACAAACTTCCTTCATACCCTCATATGTAGCGTTCATGGTCTTGTAATCTTTGCCAAGGTCTGAACCACCTCAGATGAGCCTACCTGCACCTCTAGTCCAGTCGATTCAATAGCCAAGAGTCTCACTGGATTGGGGTGCTGCCATTAATGTTGGCATAAAAGATCTTGTTTGTCTGGAAACAGGATTGGTGGTGATGAATGACAACCAAGGCCTCTTCGGCAGGTGGAAAGCACCTGTATGGTATACACGTGTTCTGTCCAACTCTTCATAATCAAGGACACTGGAGGAAGACAAACACCAATGCAAAAAAACCTATGGCACTTCTATCACTTCACCTTTGTACATTGTTACAAATACCAGAAGCTGTGTGTTCAGAGGAGTCTCTATGAGAACTACCGCTGCAATGTACCATAGAGCCAATACTAATTGAGGTACTTATTGTTGGAAAATAATTTGCCTAACTGATCCGTTAGTGGATCCTGCTTTCCCGGTAAGTAGACTGCCTTTAACTGTCTGTAAGCATCTCTCCATCCAGCAAAAAGTTTATGTTACGGAAAGTAACAGGAAAAGACAGACACTTGGTGTCCCCTTGGTGGGCAATGTAAGCTTTTGCTGTCTTGTTGTCATCAACTTTACTCGGGCCCCTTGGAGAAAGATCCTGAAACGCTTGCAGTGCTAGAAAAAAAAACTACCTTACAAGTCAGTCAGAGCATCTGCATTCCACTAGGCTCCTATGGCCTTGCACTTGTCTCTTTAGACTGGAGGCAGACTGGCATCCGACGTCAGAATTATTTCATCTCCTGGGTTGAGAGGCACACCACAAAAGAGGCACACTGGTGTCCAAAACTCCAGTTCTTGCTAATTTGTGCAGACACAAAGACTTTCTGATCCATAGGCAGCCCATTCTATTGACAGGCAAAATTGAAAAGCCCCCCCCCCCCCCCCCCCGTGCCACCTGGCCCAAGGCAGCACTGGTTGGTATATGGAAGCATATGTCCAGCAGGTCGATTGACTAACTGGTCCTCATGCTGAACTATCGCCATGACTGTTTGCATCTTGAACCTTTGTTCTGTATGTACCCATTTGATTTCTTCAAACCCAGACAGTAGGGAAAGCTCCTGAAGCCTTGGGTACTAGAAAGAATGGGGAGAAACCCCCAGATTTGTTCTTTTAGTGGCACCAGTACTATGGACTTGTTGCAGTATAATTCTTATACGTAATCTTGCAGTAATTCTTTCTTTTTGAGATCTGTTGGTCATGAATGAAAGGATTTGGTGATTGTACTCCCAGCTGTCTTTGATGTTTGTCGCCCAAACCCCCCAAAAAGGCGCTATCCTGGCTCCCACTGGAAGACACTAGATGGGCCCACCTTCAAAAGACTTTCCAAATGTCTATCAGCCTGCTCTGGATTGGATTCAATGTACACATGAAGTTTGAGCCCCCTTCATTGTCTATTAACAATGTAAAGTATTGAATGTACAGCTTGTATAACAGTGTAAATTTTCTTTCCTCTCAAAATAACTCAACACACAGCAATTAATGTCTAAACCCCTGGCAACAAAAGTGAGTACACCCTTAAGAGAAAATGTCCAACTTGGGCCCAATTAACCATTTTCCCTCCCCGTTACCATGTGACTCGTTAGTGTTACAAGGTCTCCGTTGTGAATGGAGATTAGGTGTGTTAAATTTGGTGTTATCACTCTCACTCTCTCATACTGGTCACTGGAAGATCAACATGGCTCAACATGGCAAAGAACTCTCTGAGGATGTGAAAAAAATAATTGTTGCTCTACAAAAAGATGGCCTAGGCCATAAGAAGATTGCCAAGACCCTGAAACTGAGCTGCAGCACGGTGGCCAAGACCATACAGCAGTTTAACAGGACAGGTTCCACTCAAAACATGCCTCGCCATGGTCGACCAAAGAAGTTGAGTGCACGTGCTCAGCATCATATCCAGAGATTGTCTTTGGGAAATAGACGTATGATCGCTGCCAGCATTGCTGCAGAGGTTGAAGGGGTGGGGGGGTCAGCCTGTCATTGCTCAGACCATACTCCGCACACTGCATCAAATTGGTCTGCATGGCTGTCGTCCCAGAAGGAAGCCTCTTCTAAAGATGATGCACAAGAAAGCCCGCAAACAGTTTGCTGAAGACAAGCAGACTAAGGGCATAGATTACTGGAACCATGTCCTGTGGTCTGATGAGACCAAGATAAACTTATTTGGTTCAGATGGTGTCAAGTGTGTGTGGCAGCAACCAGGTGAGGAGTACAAAGACAAGTGTGTCTTGCCTACAGTCAAGCATGGTGGTGGGAGTGTCATGGTCTGGGGCTGCATGCTGCATGACTGCTGCCAGCACTGAGGAGCTACAGCTCATTGAGGGAACCATGAATGCCAACATGTACTGTGACATACTGAAGCAGAGCATGATCCCCTTCCTTTTGGAGACTGGGCCACAGGGCATTATTACAACATGATAACGACCCCAAACACATTTCCAAGATGTCCACTGCCTTGCTCATGAAGCTGATGGTAAAGGTGATGGACTGGCCAAGCATGTCTTCAGACCTAAACCCTATTGCGCATCTGTGTGGAATTCTCAAACGGAAGGTGGATGCAATGTTCAAACTTATATACAAACCCTCCAATCCCAGATGGCGCCAGTTTTGGGGAAACACGTAGACAAGAGAGTGAGTGTGAGGTCACCGCATGTCGGCAGGGTGTGAGATACTGTGGCCGGCATGTTTTAATGTGGAGCTTGTTATTCACTGCCTAAATGTAAGTGGATATTACCGTTTTTAATAAACCTTTTCCTGCTGTATTACGCTATGAGTTTCTCCCTGCTTGCTTTCTATATGTGACTTATTGGTGAGCGATCTAAGGATGGTATGAGAGCTGATCCTATATAATTTTATCCTATATGGAGCCATTTTCCAAGATACAGTTCTGATATGGGTGTCACCTATTGGTGGATGGATATAATGCCTTTTTGATCCCTGTAACTCGGGATCCATGCCGTTTGATAAGCGGCCATCTTCTTTAAAGGAGCATCTTTGAGTACTTCAGCGCTTTGAAACTATACTGCACATTGAGCACCTTTTACATATATGGACTATTATTTGTTGTATTGATCATCAGAGATTTTTTGATATATTGCTTGCAAATTATTTATTATGCCGCATACACACGGCCAGACTTTCCGGCAGAAAATGTCCGGTGGGAGCTTTTCATCGGACATTCCAACCGTTTATATGCCCCATCTGACTTTTTCTGCCAGCATTTCCTACGGACTTAGATATAGAACATGTTCTAAATCTTTCCATCGGAAATGCAGACGGAGCTTAGTCCGTCGGCAAATCCGGCCGTGTGTACGCCGCATTGGAATCCTGTATAGGGGACATTCAAGGCCCATATTAATGTTCATTTGCACATTGTTTCTTTGCACACTGCTTTTGCTTGCACTTGTATTGATTAGAATGTAAAATCAATTTTTAAAGGGAAAGCTAATTTTGAAGATACATGTAGTAACTTCTTCACTTTACTGTAGCAAATTAGTCAAAATAAGATAATCTCTTAACAGAGTTTGTGTTCAGCAGGGATAACTGTGCCATGGCGAATTCTTCCAGTTTACTTCAGAGCCATCAATCGCTTAGTGCTAGGGTGCTGTATTTTCCATCTTAGGGGCCCAGGGGAACACCAGACAGGGTACATGGCACCCCCTTAGGCAACCCCTGAAACTGGGCTGCCCACTTTAAAAAAAAGTGATCAACTCTCCGCTATATACCACAAAGTTATTATACGCAGTGGGTGCCAGTTAACAGCCCATTCATAAAATGTAGGTTACAGTGTGAAGCCTGTGGTGTGTCTTGGTATTTTTCTGCTGAAAGCTGCAAAGAGGACTCTGTGATTGATGTAAAGGTGAGTCATGTGATTGCCAGATCACATAACCTTCCCTGTTCACATATTGGCATATAATGGTCTACATGCTACTACTACCCAGCAGCACATACTCCCTGTGACTGACACCAGTATCCTAGCAGGGTACAGTTTCTGCTGGACTCACACTGTGACAACTAATGGGATAGGTAATATGCTGGGATAAGATGTCTGTTTACCCTGCTGCTACAGCTGCTAAATTTCATGGTAGCACAATAATACTACAATTACTGAGCTACCAACATGAAAGTATCACTGCCAAACTGACACCTTTTCTATTCCAGCAGTGGTCACAGTGCTGAGTTAGAGTCTAGCAGTGTATGTGCACTTCTAGAATACTGGTGTAGATGGCACTATTAGGGTTCATTCACACCAGCCTGCATGCTAAAACGTGCACGCACTAGTGTACATTGGGTGGAGGCAGTGCCATCCATTGTTACAACACATGGCACTGTTTACTTTTTTTAAATTAACTTTATTAACCGCTTGCCAACCAGCCGCGGTCATCTTACTGCGGCAGGTTGGCATGGCTGTGCGAATCGCCGTAAGTTTAAGTCAGACGTTTTAAGAGCGATAGGGGGCATGCACACGTGCCCACGATGCCGGAGCCAATGCGCGTGGTCGGGAGCCAGAACGGGGATCTTTCAATGTAAACAGACAGATCCCCATTCTGACAGGGGAGTAGAGAGAGATCTGCTGTTCCTAGTGATCAGGAACAGCGATCTCTCTCCTCCTTCAGTCAGTACACTCCCCCCACAGTTAGAAACACCTCCCTAGGGAACACTTAACACCTTGATCGCCCCCTAGTGTTAACCCCTTCCCTGTCAGTGACATTTATACAGTAATCAGTGGCTATGTATGTAGTCGCTGTATAAATGTCACTGGTCCCAAAAAAGTGTCAAGCGTGTCTAATCTGTCCGCTGCAATGTCACAGTCGCGCTAAAAATTGCAGATCGTCGCCATTACTAGTAAAAAATAAATAAAAAATTAAAAATGCCATAAGTCTATCCCCTATTTTGTATACGCGATTACTTTTGCGCAAACCAATCAATATACGCTTATTGCGATTTTTTTTTACCAAAAATATGTAGAAGAAAACATATTGGCCTAAACTGATTAAGACATTTAAATTTTTTTGGGATATTTATTATAGCAAAAAGTAAAAAATATTGTTTTGTTTTTTTTCAAAATTTTCACTTTTTTTGTTTATAGCGCAAAAAATAAAAACCGCAGAGGTGATCAAATACCACCAAAAGAAAGCTTGATTTGTGGGGAAAAAAAGCCATATATTTTGTTTGGGTACAACGTCGTACGTGCAATTGTCAGTCAAAATGATACAGTGTTGTATTGCAAAAAATGGCCTGGTCAGGAAGGGGGCAAATTATTTCCGGTCCTTAAAGCGGAGTTCCACCCAAAAATGGAACTTCCGCTTTAAGAAAGGTGACTCCCTGACATACCACATGTGGGATGTCATTTTTTTTTTTTAGAGGGTCCCAGCTCCCACTTCCTCCCGGCGCACCGCGGCACCGGAAGGGAGATCACCTCTCCCCCCCTCCCTCTCAGCAATCATCTGGCACACGTCACAGATCCCAAATGATTGCCCGGCCAGTCACTGGGCACGGCGCACGCATGCACAGTGGGTGCCTGGCTGTGAAGCCACAGCCGAGCACCCACAGTTACAATTCCGGCACCGCAGAGAGGAGGGGGAGACGAGCGGGGCTTCATTCCCCTGCATCGATGGACCGTGCGACAGGTAAGCATCCGATTATTAGCTGCAGTATTTGTAGCTGCTGACTTTTATTTATTTGTTTTTTTTTTAAGCAGAACTCAGCTTTAAGTGGTTAAAGTGTCACAAAATGACACTTCATTCATGTCAATGCACCACAGAACATTGCAACACGCTGTGGTGTGGTGAAATGCATTACACTACTTAAAATAGCAGATATGCTACATTTTTTTGCAGCGCATCAACAACATGTTATGACGTGAGCAATTTAGTGAATCTGAGCAATGGAGAGATGGAACAAATTAACATTTTGGCCAATAACAGAATTGAATTAAATTGAGCTTGCAGTTACTAGGTCTGCCAGTAGATGTCATAAAAGTCCTATTTATTTTATCGAAGGTATGCTAATTTGACCTGTTTGTAAATGTTTGGTCAAGTCTGCTATTTCTATTAATTATGCCATCATTTTTTGACATATGTTAAGCTAATTTACTGCTAATAAAAGCATATGTGAAGCCAAGACCATTTATTCTTAGTTTTGGATAAAGTGTTAAAATCCTTATCAAGTTTTTATTGATGTTTGTGTTCCCAACTGGGAGACTCATCCTGTTTATTTGGAGTGGTGACCATTGTCTTCAGTACAGAATGTACACATGATCGGACATTCCGACAACAAAATCCCTTTTTTTTTTTTCAGACGGATGTTGGCTCAAACTTGTCTGGCATACACACGGTCACACAAAGTTGGTCGGAAATTCCAAACATCAAGAACGCGGTGACGTACAACACGTACGATAAGCCGAGAAAAATTAAGTTCAATAGCCAGTGCTGCTCTTCTGCTTGATTCCGAGCATGCGTGGCACTTTGTGCGTCGGAATTGTGTACACACAATCGGAATTTGCGCAAACGGATTTTGTTGTTGGAAAATTTGAGAACCAGATCTCAAATTTTGTGCAATGGAAATTCCGATGGAAACTGTCCGATGGAGCCTACACACGGTCGGAATTTCCAACAACAAGCTCCGATCGCACATTTGCCATCGGAAAGTCGGACTGTGTGTACGCAGCATTAGAGTTTTCACAGGAACAGGGTGTGGTGACAGCTGTCTAAGGCTGGGTTCACACATGTGGGACTCTGCGAGCCGCGCTTTGCGTGGGTATGGCAGCCCATTCATTTAAATTGGCTGCTGTGCCTCTAGAAATCACTAGAAATGCAGAGCGGTTCCCCGTGCAGGGAAACTGCAACGCATTTTCTTGTGCATAGGGGTGCAATTAGGGTTAAAGTGTTTGTTACCACAGCATTTCATAGTCCTGATATGCGCCTGCTGTAAAATGTACTTGTATGAAAAAGTATCCTGTTCTCTTTGTATGCAACAAAAAAGAGAAAATTTCGCCCTGGGACTTTATATGAAAGCCAATAAAAGTAACAAGAGTAAGTACAGTATATATTTTATTCAGTAAAAGTATTACATGCATTATTGTCATCAGAGAAAGCCACTTAATACAAAGTACATATAACTGGGTAGAATAAAATTTGTAATAATAGTAGTAATGGTA